>PVIU01005545.1:0-112433 GCA_004026605.1 Ondatra zibethicus | reverse complement strand
CCCAGCATCCCTCTGCTCGCCTCCAGCATCCCTCTGTTCACCTCCAGCATCCCTCTGCTTGTCCCCAGCATCCCTCTGTTCGCCTCCAGCATCCCTCTGTTTGCCTCCAGCATCCCTCTGTTCGCCTCCAGCATTCCTCTGTTTGCCTCCAGCATCCCTCTGCTTGCCTCCAGCATCCCTCTGTTCGCCTCCAGCATCCATCTGTTCGCCTCCAGTATCCCTCTGTTCACCTCCAGCATCCCTCTGTTTGCCTCCAGCATCCCTCTGTTCACCTCCAGCATCCCTCTGTTTGCCTCCAGCATCCCTCTGTTTGCCTCCAGCATCCCTCTGCTTGCCCCAGCTTCCCTCTGCTCACCCCCACCAGTGTGCCCATTTTACTTAAAGTAAAAGTTCCACTTCCTCCAAAGCCTAGATGTTCTTCAAGTTTTGGCATTTATCAGCCTCCACTATCTCATGCTTGTCAGCCCACCCTTGCCCAAATTTCTCATTCTTGACCAAATATCACGATTAACCCTAGTACCACATATACATTTCTTCTCAAACACCTGCCATCTCTAGGATGTCCACCTTAACTATTCTATTTCATCTGTCATTTTGCTTGCTCCTTACACCCATCTTAGATGTCTTTCTCGTCTCTTACAATTAAAAAGATTTCGATGTTGGTTAGAAATGGTCCAGTTCATCAAAGTAGTCACGGTCTGTTACTCTAAACAATTCAAAATGTACTCTTCTTATTATATGTTTGAATATTTCTCTGTAAAGGAGATTTTTTGAATATACTGTATTAATATTAAAAGCATAAGATTACCAGTTCCTACATATTTTCTGTTGATAGGCACTAGGGTGTGTAATTTCCATACTTGATGCAATTTAACCCTGTCATTATTCCTTCATTGTGCATAATGTTTTCCTTTTTCAAAATAGTAAGATTTATAAAATGGCCCAATGCCATCGAACTAGTGATTGATTCTGGTTTTGATCCTAGATCACTATGCAGTACAGATTAGTATTTTGGAGCAAATGAAAACTTGCAATCAGAGATCATATTATTTACACATATCGGGTATTAGTAAACTACCATCCATGGGCCACATGATTAACAAACTTATACAACTGAAGCCTTGGGAAAATGAATTTTAAAGACTCCCTTCTTCCATATTACTCAAAAGCCCATACTTTAAAACTGCTATTGATTTAAAATCTTTTAATATGTGCTTATCATTTCTACTTATAAATATTCCACTTTCACTAGGTCCGTAACCATCGCTACAGAGCTCAGTCTCCCCTCATAATGAATAGAATATTGACTTTGCCTCACTAGAGGGCCAAGTTTATCTCTCTCCCCCTAAGAGATTATAGGTACATTCACAATACAGGAGGTAGGTAATAATTATGCAATGAACTGAGGTATCCTACCAACAAGTTCAGTGAAAGTCACCTAACTCCTTTTTCCTTCCAAGCATCACCCTGAAGAATTACTGAGTTTCTAGCACATCGAACCATAACAACTTGAAGAGGATCACCATACAACCATTTAGGATTGGCTAAATGGAAGTCAGACCTATCCCAATATCAGAGCATACTATTGTGGGTTCAAAATCAGAAGCTCCCTAAAGGTAATTATATCATGGCAGCCTCTAAAAGTTTAGAATACTCAGTTCTGGAAAGTGGAATTTGGGCAGTCAAAGTGCTGTGGGTAGGCTTGTCTTTCTAACTTGGGACTCGAAGAAGAGGGAGCTGAGCTGCTGCTTTAA
Organism: Ondatra zibethicus; assembly: GCA_004026605.1. Classification (NCBI taxonomy): domain Eukaryota; kingdom Metazoa; phylum Chordata; class Mammalia; order Rodentia; family Cricetidae; genus Ondatra; species Ondatra zibethicus. The sequence goes on along the minus strand of PVIU01005545.1, from coordinate 110,679 downwards.
GAATGTGAAGGACTTAGAGTGACAGCAAGCAGGTTGTCCTTGTCCTAAGTGATGCAGAGAGGATGGCTGCTCAGCTTGAGCTATTCTCTCTGAAGAGTAGACATGGCTCTTGATGTGTGATATCCTAGGAAGGAGGGCATCTGAACTCTTAATCTCCTCAAAAACCCCACCCAGAAAATTCTGATAAAAATCAAAAAGTAATCTTTGGTAAAATATTTATTTTAGTTAATGGGCCTTCTTTTATTCATGCGAACAGCTGAACTGAATCCTCTGTTTTGTTGTTGCTTTGCTACTAATTGAACTCTCATTACCAAGCTTCAGATCTCCTAGTAGAGAAAATATAATATATAAATCCAACTGCCCATATCCCAATTTTTTCATGACTTTCTAGTAGGTACAGCATACATCTGTTCATTTCCTGTATATCCCCAGTGTGCAGACTTTCATCACTGTCTGAGCATCTGCCCTCACTTGCGCTGTAGTCAATTAAATATGGGTGATATGCGGTCACCCCACCTAACTTCTCTCTATTCACTTCACACCCTGCTATGACTTCATCATCTCTGTTAGTTTCTATCCTCTTCCTCTTCCTTGAACTTTACCACGCTGTCCCTATCAGACCTATATGTTCACTCTTTTCCTTTTTTCAAGTATTCTTACTTTGCATATAAATCATTTTAACTGATTTTCACATTAATTCTGTTGTTGATTCTAGGTACAACATCAAGTCTCTCTTATTGCAGTACATCATTCAGAAGAAAATATGGACATTTCTTTCCATTTTCTCTCTTCTCATTCCCTCTAAAGCAAGTTTGCTTGTACCTCTCCTTCTTTCAGCCAATTTCCTAATCCTCAGGTCCTCTACTTGAGCTTTTTTGCTTGTCATGACTCCCAGCATGAGCTGTAGCAAACCCAGCAGGAGGAAATGCTGGTCGACAAGATTCCAAATCATCCATGAATTATTTTGTGTAATTGAGGGATATGGGCATAAATTACATTACTCCAACAGGTGACTTCAGTATTAAATTTTCTGTTTTAAAAGGGAAATGCTACCCACTGGTTCTTTGAAATAGGGAAACAGTCTTGTAATGTTTTTAAGAGTTCAAGACACTCTACACACAAAGGGCAGAGTGTCCTTGCCTTGCTGTAGATGTTTTAGCAGCTGTGGAAATGTTCAACAGTATGGACTTCCAGCAAGTGAGAACAATGTGTAAATACTGGGCTTTTCCTCATAGAAGCTGAGCCACTCAGTAAGACATGAAGACTCCACGGCACAGCTAGAGGCCTGTAGCTCCTCTTTAGTGCTCTGCCCGTAGACTCTCATGTGGATTTTACCTTCTGCAACACATTCTTGTACCTATTAACAAGTTATGTATCTTGATTTTGGGGCTTTTCACATGACAGGGTGAAAGATCTTGGGGAATCTAGGTATTGCATCTTCTTTCCCTTTAAATGTGGGGAAACTGATCTGTGAATACCCTCCCTCTAAAACTTTGGGGGTTCATTTTTCTCCACATTTAGGCTCAGCTTTGTTGAAAATTATCTGCAATCTGGCAGGTATTTGCCTTTTTCTGAACTGTGCAGACGATTTTTCTCACCTGAAGTACTGAAGGCACTGCCTATAGTCCCACATTTAAACCTCTGTGCACAGTGCATCAAAGCAGTCTTTTCTATGTATAGCCAAAGAAACTCAGGCCCGAAGAACTGGATGTTGACCCAAAGAAGCTGCTTATTTCTCTTTTCTGGGTAAAAAAATTTGGATGGACATTTTATCATTTGAGAATTTTGCATATACTTAGCAAGCATATATGGATTTCTTTGATGGGTAAAACACTGTGAACATGTGTAGAGTACTGGAAGGTAGCAAGACCTTTAGGACTAGGAAGGTATATGGGAGGGTTTTGAGGAAGGAAAGGGACAGGAGAAATGATGTAATTACATTATAATCTCAAACTTAAAACTTAAAAAACAGCTGTATTGCTGGTAATATTTCATTTAATAAAAGGAAAAGTAAGGAGTCATGAAGACAGTGTTTCTACTAAGCACAATTTTGCAAGTAAATTTTAAAGGGTTCATTTAAACCAGCAAAGGCTGAACCTGTGCTGACTATGGCAATGCATCGGTTAGTTTGTGAGTATAGTCTGGATATGTTTACAACTTTTCATCTCAAATATCTATATGTTTAATCAACAAAGCCCATTTTCACTGCAGATCTGTTTTTAATACTCAGGTTTGAGCTGCTTTACTAACTTACCAGAAATATACTTTTCTGAAAAAAATTAATTATGTACTGAGAAGCTTGTGTATAAATTAGAATTCAGGTACTAACATTAGTCATAGCATGAGAGCCTTGAGTATAATCCTTTTATGCTACAGAATTAATAGTGCTTGTTTGATAACCGAATCTAACAATAGTAATTTTTCCCTATACATCTGAATAAACAAAATTATACATGCACAGCTATTTTTCTTAACTATCTGGCAAGGCATTGATTGTTAGAAAATTTCTGAATTGGTTAAGACAAAATTTAGCCACAAGTTAAAGCATGGAAAACGCTGGTGTGGGCAAAGCAGATATCATTCTAACAAAAGCTTTAAATCACACAGATGTTGATGTCTTACCGTTAGGTTTCATGCACTCTGCTTCCTGCAGCTCATTAGCTTTAGCCCTTCAGTGCTGTTGTCGAATTTCATATGTATGGGGAGGGGCTGATGTGTCATTCAGAAACCAGCCTTTACTTAGGTCATGACTCTCGGTACATGATGGGAAGAGTTCCACTCATTTATGTGGTCTCTGCATACAAAACTTGTGTAGAAGGCAATTCTTGTGTTGCTTTCCTGTACAGTGATCTGTGTGAGAACTTCTTTCATGTTGCAAAGGCTGTGTAAATTCAGGGCATGTCACATAGATTTCTCTCTTTCTCCTGTGAACTCTTCTACCTCGGAGTGAACTTCTCCATGGCAACTCTTTGAGATAATATAATTTCAGTATCCCATAGGGGTTGCTTTCTAAACGCATTGCCTGTGGGATGAGATGGCCATTTTATCTGTCTGACTTTGCAATGCTTCTTAGAGCAAGCCATCACCGAGAGGGTTAAGGTATGTTACTGTAGCGGTTACCAGCAGATCAGCCATCTACCTTTGGTACTTACAGGAATTTTATGACTCTTGATCATATTATCAAATTCTTCATTAATTTTTTTGTATTTTTCTTCAGTGCGTGGGGTGAGTGCATAAGAGGAGTCAGGATCAGGGCTTTCACAGCCTTTGTTTTCCTTCTTGTTCAATGCCTGCCAGGTTCAGAGAAATATCAAGAGTAAAAAAAAATGAAGGGTGCTTTGAGTACTTACACACAATCTTTGCCTGCTGATCATTAGATCAATATCTTCGTTAATTTTCCTGTACTTGTCCTCAGACTCAGGGCTGTGACCTACTGAATCGTCCGCATCGGGATCTGGGCTGTCACAGCCATTAAGGCCCTTCTTTCTCAATGTCTGAAATACATAATGTGGAAAGTTCAAACCTCGACAAAGGCTGTAAGAGACATTTAGGGATATTATAGAAAGTCAATCTGTCTAGCATTTAAGATTATTATATATGTTATACTATATTTTTGAAAAGAAATCACAAGGAGAGATTGAATCATTTCAACAGGGTGTTCATTTATAGTTTACAAAAGGAACAAGAAACCATCTTGTTTGCAGCTAAATTCAGTCAATGAACAAAGAAGGTGAAATCTCTTGATATGGAGTTAAGATAGAAATATATAATGAAAAACAATTACAACCCAACACAATATACGAAGTGCAATGTAATACAATAATCTTTTCCCACAGAAATATAAGCAGTCAGGATGTTGCACAATGAATTCAGATTTTGAGATGAAAAAAGCAGAAAGGTTGCAAACACTGTTTCTGGATTTAGTGTTGTGGTTGACATTATTTTTCCTTTCCACCCCCAGCACTCGACAGCAAAAGGGCATAAGGGAAGCCAGCTAATCACGAAGCACTTACAAGGAAGAAGCTCATTTGGAAGAATTATTTTTGCTTGTTAGAGTTACATGTAAGTGTGAGATTCTGTATTGAAATTTCCAATATTGAGAAATTATCTTCCCAAACAGGAGCTAGAAGCATCTTTGGGATGGCTGAGTAACTTAGGACTTCATTATCCTGGGCTGAGTAAGGAAGACAGGATTATATAGGCAACCAAGTCTAGTTATCAAACAGCAAAGACGTCTTGTTTCAGCTGACTAGGGATCAGCCTGAGAGTCTTCTGACACGTGAGCGTGAAGCCAGTGGCTTAGTGCCAGCCTCCTGTCTCCTGATGTCACCTGTTCTGGTTTCAGCTGTCACTAAGGAATAAATACTAATAAAACAGCATAACCATTTGGAAAAATATGAGTCAGGAGTTCTGAATTTTATTCTTTTTTAAAAACATGGTTTTCCATGAAACTACATACAATCCAGTGGACAGAAATAATATTTTGGTTTTGAAGATCATAAAACTTTTGATTTATCATATACCTTGACATGTTAATAATTAAGAGTCTTACCCACGCTATTTCTTATTTTTCTTGGTATTACGAGGGTTGGTTACAAAGAGATGTACATTATCTGTCTCTCACTAATGGGAAGTTCTGCAGCGTTGATCCATGTTAAATACAGAACTCAGATATTAAAAAAAGCAAAAACTGAAGCACTCAGTCAAGGGTCTGAAAACCAAGATAACAATCCATCCCTAATTGATGCATTTGGGGAAAATAAATGATGTCATTTTCCAAGGGAATATCCAGCTTAAAATTTCAAATCCATTGTTTTTTTTTTATCAGTGTTCAACAATGTTACTTAAAATTAATTCCTGAGGCATTGAAGGCTTGTACTTAAAATAAAACTGAGAGCTATCATTTCTCATACATCTAGGATATAATGCAGATCTGTAAATATTTATTAATGTTATAGTGGTATAATATAACAAACATATGGTTACAGTTTATTATGTGGTAAGATGTTTGAATATTAAAATGAATATTTTGACATAAGATGTTAAAATATACATTTGTAATCTTGGGGAATTTTTAATTGGTGGGGCCACCTGTCCCCCTCTCATGAGTTTAACACCATAGATTTTGGTCTAGAACAAAACTCATCAAGAATTCCCACAATAACACTAGAAAGGACATCACAAAACACGGGGATGATAATTCATTTACTAACTTCTTACATTTAAAACTCCTTTGTTAGTATTATATTAACCAAACAAACATTCTACTTGTGGTATGATTTATCATGCGTTTTTTGCTTTGACCTCTATAGATTCTTGAGCTTTTAAGGAAACAGAGTGTCCTGCATTACATTCTCTTTCTCTCTCTCTCTCTCTCTCTCTCTCTCTCTCTCTCTCTCTCTCTCTGTCTGTGTGTGTGTGTGTGTGTGTTGTTGTTGTTCAGAATTCACTTACAGGACTGGAGAAATATCTCATTGCCCACATAAGCAGGAGGACAAAGTTCTTCTAAGCCAATCTAATGTAAAAGAACTGGGCTTGATGGTATGTACCCACAAGTCCTCACCCTGGGACAGAGGGTGGAGAAGGCAGATCCCTGGAGAAAATTGACCAGCTAATCTATCTTGAATAAGTGAGCTTCAGCTTCAGTGAGCGGCCCTGCCTCCATTATTAAAGGTGGGGAGTTGTCCAGAAAGGGTATCTGACATCAACCTGTGGCTTTTACATGCTCATGCACACACATGCATCCACACCCACATGTACACCTTCACATACCCACACTTACAAGCATTTAACATCAGACACACAAAACACATAGAACATACACAACAACTCATATCACAGTTTTAAAAAAATAATTCACTTATTATGGAGAAAAGTAGATAAGATCAAGAAAATATCTAATAGCTTTCAAAAATTACTTATTTATATTGTATTAGGCATGTTAAGATATTCTTATGAAAACCTTTAGCTTAAAGCCTCATGTGATGTTAATTTAGAGTCTTAATAGACAGTAGATTTTTTTTCAATGTGTGTTTTACACAATAAATCTTATTGTAAAAAGTATCGTTGTTTTGATATGCAGATTTCTGACAACACAACGCAAGGGTTAGAAGAGGCCTATCAACTCTCATTACAATCCATCTGGCACATACATGCGTGCTAAATATTCTCCCAAAGCTTTGGGTGGGTAGATACTGTGGCTTATAAAAATTCAAACATTGCTTATATTTTATTGAAATGCCTCTACAAATATTAACTCATTCTGTCTTACAAGTGTCGTGAAGAACTTAGGGAAACATTATGACAGACCTCAAACTAGTACTGCCAACCATAGCAGCTAAAATTTTGGTCACTGCCTGGGGACAAAGAGGAGTGACTGACTTTTCCCTGTTGAAGTTTTTTGCTTTTAAGAAATGAGAAACATGACCTTATCTGTTTGACTCAAGTTCAACTGCAGCAGTTCACTCAACACTTGTAAATATTAGGTTGAAAATTTAATGAATTAGGTTTAGGGAAAAATGTAAGGATGACAACAATTTCTAGACATCAATTTTTTTTGAGACGAGGTTTTACATAGTCCAAGCTGACATTGAACTTGTTATATAGCTGAAATGACCTTGGACTTCTGATTCTTCTGCCTCTACCTTCCAGGTGCTAGGATTACAGGCATGTGTTATCATTTTTGGTCTATACTGTGTTGTGGATAAAACCCAGGGCTTTGTCCTTGGGATGCAAGACCTCTACCAACTAAGCTATGCTATCAACTTTTAGTCAAGAGCTGAAGGGTCTGATGGTCAACAAAACACTTGATTTATGGATTAAGGAACCAAAAGAATCCCTAGTCACTTCATACCTGAAGCATGATGTGAAATACTAAAGCAGACAAAGTTGGCAGCATGGAAATGCAATGAACACAGGGAAACCAGCAGCTGATTTTCTCCCACTAAATTTTTCTTGTGTCTGATAACATTATCTTCCAATAAACATGACTGGTATGGAAGTAATGATTTAAGCTAAATTGTGTGATTTTCAAAAAAAGAGCTTTTTGAGACCTAGAAACACAAAATCTGAGAGCAAATTAATATCGAGCTCCAAATGCCCATAATCACATAACCAGAACACTGGAAAAATTGTTCAAAAATATTATCCTCAGCTGAGTGCTTGCATAAGATATTTCTGCCAAGAACAAATGATTATGGTGGAATTATAAAGCTTGGAAAATGGAGGTGGTGGCACAAACTTGAATACCATAGTGTGAATGCAGAACTAGAGGAATGGTTTTATCTTTATTATATTAAAATCTACAGCTGTTTAATGATGACAAAGGAACTACTGTTAGCCCCAGCCAAGTCTGTCTATTCACAGTAATGAATAGTCAATATGAACGAAAGGGCTTACTAAATGGATTCGAAGTGTATTCCTATAGGACTTTTCCAGCAAAATCAAACTCTCTGCCGTTGGCCTTGAGAGTGTCTCTGATCTTTTTATAAGTGTCTTTGGTCAGGTAATGTAGGCACTCTGACAGCCATTCTTTAACAGAGATAGAAGTCATAGACGGGACTTGTATGTATACACGGTGTTCCTCAGATGATATTATGAAGAAATCTTTTCCTCTGTGCCAAGAGAAGGCAAGGTATCTACCAAACCACCAACTCCAACTCCTTACTACATCTAAAGAGACTCTGTCCCTCCCCACCCTCTGAGAGAACTCTGCAAGTCTTCAGGGAGCCTGCATACTGAAGCCAGCTTGCCACAAAAGAGTGACACTTTTGGGGTAGATCAATTGACTGCAGAGGCTTCTGGGGTATATTCACAAAGTCGTGATTGTCACACAGTGAGCAGAGAGCAGCCGCTCCTAGAGAAGTAATTAGATGACAGAAGGTGACATCCCCAAACAATACATGGGAGAAGTCCAGGCAGGTAATCCAACAATTATGTGGTATCTCTACGCCCAGATATGTGGACATATGGACCTGCATTATTGCATGTGTTCACCAGGAAAACCTGAAATATGTATAAACCGATGATAGATGACAGGTGCTTCAAAAATTCTAATGAAATAGATGTAGGGTAACAGATTCTATTTCATTACTGAAAGGAATATAAATGAAAAAGAATGCCACATGGAGCCTTATTTCTTGTCTTATGCATTATGTTATCAACACGACAATCTTTTCCCTATGCAATGATTTAAACTGACTTTTCTAGCTATGCATTGTTTTAATTCTTAGTTTTCTTTTAAAAACCATCTCTTCTTAGTACAAAAGAGGTACCTAAATTATTGGTCCTTTTCAATTCTATGAAACTATATATCTCATCTTAAGGTTATTTAAGTAAGATTCAACATTCCTTTCAAAGAACTACTATCTCATAGTAAGAGCTCAAACCAGCCAATTTCCTCTCTCTCTGCAGTTTCAGTTCTGAATAACGTATGTTTTCATTGTCTTCTAATTTTTTTCTGCGCCTAACTATACAGCCGAAATTTAAAACCCTTTTGTGAAAACCCCCAAATTACTCTCATTAACCTTTATTAAAATCCAAATAATCACTCTTTCTTCCATAACGAGGTGCTTCCCTGACTTTAGGGTGTTCATGTGTCAAGAACACATGCAGGAATTATTACTGTTAGTTGCATGGATATTGCGTTCACACAAAAACCAAGGAAGAAAATCCATTGACTTAGGAAAGGCAGCATTCTTTCTTCTGATTTGAAGTCTTCTGGGCCTGGTGAGGACAAGCTCAGCAGGCTTCTGCACAGGAAGGCATGTAGTTGTAAATGAAATGAAGGCTGGGTGAAGGAATTCCAGGCTCAGGACACATTGAAACCTGGAGTTAGGTCTATAAAGTCAAAGTAACAATGTCTAAATGGGGACATACTAACATACAATATATAATTATGTTATGATTTCTGATAGAGCTCTTGGGCAGGGAATGACTAAGTGCCAAGAAATTTCTCTACAAGTTTTAATAATCAAAACTGTAAGCATTGTCTGTGTCACATTTATGTATTCCACAATTCTCTTTTGTTCTTACTCTAGAAATAAAAGAGCATCAATATACTGTGAATTTTGTACAATCAGCACTTCAGTCTTAATCAGATGAGTGAACCATATACATGAAAAATTAAATCATAACAAATTATTTGTGATGAAAATCTGAAAAAGTTGAAAATATAAAATTATCATACTGTTTATCTCTAGATTAATATTAATTCTAAACATATCTTTTCTTCTACTGGTGAAAGAGTGTGTGTGTGTGTATGTGCGCATGTGCAAGGAAATACAAATTACAGTGTTTTTTGTTTGTTTTGTTTTAAGATTTTATTTTTTCTGTTATTTTAATTTTTAAGTAAATTTTTAATTAAAACAGTTACACTTCCCCCCCTTTTTCCTTCCTCTTGTGCTCTTCCTCCCTCCCTTCCACTATACCCCTCTCAAATTGGTAGCTTTTTTTCTTTGATTGTTTTTACACACACACACACACACACACACACACACACACACACACACACATCTCAAAGGAAGTTATGGCACTTGGGCTGACAATGCCTATGATGTAAGAGCCATGGGCTAACAAAACCCCCAGTACCATATGTGAAAAGCTTCCTACCATATGCTTGGTCAAGGCTGTCCATTATAGACTACTGATGTAGCCCTTGGTTGTCTCCCATAGATTGAAAGCAAGCCCCTATTACTAAAGACAGCACACACTTAGAACAAAGCACTCGGGTAATTCAAGGCAGACCTAACCTGAAAGCCTGTTTCCTAGGATTTAACTTCTGTGGTTTCAGAAAATACTGTGCAAGCTGCCACGGGAGGAAGCACTCTAGTCCTCTACAGCTGCAACGTCCATGGACCATGACAGTGGCCATCATGGTAAGATATGAATAAAGTGCAATAAGTGGCACTTACATGTTTGTGGCAACCAACACTGTCTCTTAAGGTCCACTTAATAGCAGGGAAGTCATGCCTGGTAATAGAAACCTAAATTCCAGGGGTTAGTGACCTTGGTAAAGAATCTACTAACAAAACTTTGCTAGATAGCATAATTCCTTACTACATTCTAAGTCTTACCCTTGTACCTACGGGTAAGTGCGGCTACCGCCCCTCATTAAAGATATCTCTCTTAATAAAAATGCAGAGCTGTGGGGTTCAGTACCCCTGGATAATTTACAAAACAACTCCTTCACCTAAGTCTCAGGAAACATTTGAAAAAGGAGACCTGAAGTTGATCAAGGAGTTTTCTAGGCAATTGTGAGTCTTAGAAATGTCAGAAGTTATACCTATAAAGTCTCACCAACATGACTGCCTGAACATGTGTGGAACAAGGGCACAAGCAAGAGAGCTGCCAGAGTGGATGGGTAACTGTCCAAGGCGCCTCAACGCTACACTAAGAAACACAGGCAGCTGAATACCAGGAGTGGGAGGAAGAGCCTTCCACAGGGAAGAGTACACCAACCGGTCATCCAATACCAAATGGTCAGCTCTGAAAACACACATACAAGCAACAGTACACAGACCAAACAATTTATATTTAGAAATGTACAGTACATTTATATGCATAGATGAGCGGGCATGACTTTGAAAGGACAAGAAGGGGCTGAGAAGGAGGGAAGGAAAGAGGGACATGATGCATTACAATCTCAAAAATAAAGAAAAACAATAAAAATCAGCTTGTTTTTATAACAAATGGAGATCATTGTGGATTTTCTTTTTGATGATGTTGACAGGCATATCTCTGTGTGTGGGTCTGAGCATGGGGATGCAGTGCCCATGGAGCCGGAAGAGGGTGTTGGCTCTCTGGAAGCTGAACTTACACAGATTAAGGGACCAAACTTTCCTTAAAAGGTAGCATTAGAGGGATTAGAGAGATGACGCAGAAGGCAGGAGTGTGTACTGCTTTTCCATAGGGCCTGGGTTTGGTTCTCAGCACCAGAGTTGGGTGGCTCACAACCACCTCTAACTCTAGATCCCCAGGATCTGTGCCACTGGCCTCTGCTGGAACCTACACTCTCTGCTTGTCTCTCCTGTCTCCTAATACATACAATTAAAAAATAAATACAGTAAAGCTTTAAAAATATTGGAGTTAAAGGATTTTTTCCAGTAAATTGTTCTATAGTAACGTAGAACACATTATTTAAGGATTTGAATGTTTTTTAATTTATCAAATATCATCCCATGCTTTCTAATGGTCACAGATTATTTCATGCAAGCATTTAGATATGACAACTCCTAAAGTCACTTAGCCTGCAGTGAGCATGAGCCCAGGGTTTTGTGGCTCACCTCCTGCCTCCCAGAAAGTGGAGAATCATGGTGCATAAGCAGCGACAGAGCCACTCCTCCAGCTGAGCTCTAGGAGCAAGTCAAGCAATCACTAGTCCTCCTCCGAAGTGCAGCTGACATGCCATTGTGCCAGCTTTGAGCTTCTCACATCACACTGGCTTCACACATTTCCTGTTATAGCCTCAATCACTCATTGTTCATCATTTATGTGTCTGCCCCCTTGGGTGCATTACAAGGCCCTTAACAAAAGCTTTCCCTGTATTTTCTTTGGAATTTTGCATGCAACAGTCTAACATCCTTTAGGTGCTCAACTCAGCAAATGCTGTAGAGATGAAAGGGACACACATTTCCTCTTCAGTGGTAACGTTTGCTGAGCTTTCCCAACTGGACTGAAGCTGTCTGGGTGTGAGGCGGAGACGGCAGTGGGATCCAGACCACTTAATGTACACTTGCCAGCTGGTACTCTGTCTTGGGTGTTGCCTCTGGTCCTCCAGATGTGAATCGGTTTTCTGACTATATGGTTCAAATTACTACATGTTTCTTGTTACTCTTGGGAGCTTCTTATAGCACAGGGCTGTTTACTTGTCATGCTGGATTGCCAGGATGTAGCATGGAACCTGGGACGTGGCAAGAGCTTATTAGATGTTTGGAGCATGAAGGACAGACTTAAATGGAAAAAAAAAAACACCAGAGCAGAAAAGAACATCCAAGTGACAGGAGAAAGAAAATCAGTCTCAGTGCAATGGCTTCTTTATGGGAATTTCCCTATTTTTACTCTTTACTGCTTCATATTACTTTTAACACTCACCATCTCATCATTTTAAAGTAATCATTACAAATTTACTATTTTTGAAATGTATAGTTTTAAGGCAGAAAACAATCCAAAACTGTTCATAATTCATAATTTATAGTTTCTTGCAACTTTATCCCATTGCTTAAAATTTAGTGGCTTGATTGACATTTAAACCTCAGGAGAGGTGACAATGCTTCAAAGATTGTGGAAAAAGTTGTGAGGAGGTAATCTCTCTTAAGGCAGAAGGAAAGGGAAAATGAAATTCTTGTAGAAAATGAGAAAAGGGGAAGGCATTTTAAGCAGAATGTAAATCGTAAACAAAGCTAAACAAACACATCATAGGAAAGAGCATGGGAGAAGGTCTGTGAATGCGTGAATGCACACATGCTCAGTCAGCACGCTTCTGTAGTCCTGGGCACAGTTCGCCTCTGCTTCCCCAGAAGTGTTGGAAGCTGTTCTGCACCATCCTACTCTTCTAGGCTCAGGATTAATCTTATTTTAGAAGCACCTTAACCTGGGGGAGAATTTGCAAATGTGAGTGATCCAGAGCCAGTAAGATGATCCAGACTTTGTTAGGACAGGGGAGCAGCTTAGCGTCCTCATGGGTCTGCTGGTGTCCGGGCATCACGGGCTCGGTGTAGAATAGGACTGAGCTAGGAAGTCTGACGCACTTCAGCCATGAAACACTCCCTGACATCTGAATCGAGGATCAACCTCAAGCTAAATATTAAACGGCAAGTATGATCTGGACCTGATATGTTCATAAAGTCAGTCAAATTCAGGATGAATCTGAAAAATAGCTGATGTTGATGAGTTCTCAAAAAGGGAAGGAAAAAAAAAGCAAGCCAGAATGAATTCAACAACAGTGAGAAAGAGAGGAAAGGAATAAATTAACAAAGATCAGGAAGCAGGTTTTGTGAGCGCATGAAACGTGAATGTGACTCCATATCTGAATCTTTTCGACTGTGGCACTTCCGCTGCAAATCTGTTACAGGGGAAAGTCTGAATCCAGAGGCACTGGAGCTTTAAAAATAATTCCTCAGTGTGTCGTCGCGTATAAACCTATTAACAAAAGTCGATGCATATGCTATCTTCAGTAATTACACTAAGGATGAACTGTGACTTTTGTTTCCGTGTACTTTCTTGTCTAGTCTTTCATTCGTAAGTATGGTCAATGCATGACATCATTTGAAACGAGAGTGGCCTATCTCCTGCACTCTCTTCTGTGTCAGTGCAAAGCTATCACCATCACGAAGTGCCCCAATTTCTACAGGGGTTAGAAGGAGCTCTGTTTATTTCTATTCTCATTTTGTTCCTTGATTCTAGTTTACCCCTTATTCTAGTCCTCTGTCAGAAAATATTGTAACTTATTGTAGCCAGAAGCCCAGAAATCATCCTCATTTTCATCACGTCCTCCCAGCTGTCCTCCACCTTGCTCTTCTGTCTCGTGTTCTCAGTCTGTTTGGTTCCTGAGCCCACTTTCCACACAAGCCTCCTTTAGGTATCTGCCAGGGTCGAATTAAAATGAAAATTTAATTGCATCATTGTTCTCTTTACTAACCATGTTGGCTGCCAACAGTCATGTCATACACAAGCTTGTAGGGCAGACTTCACCAGCTTTCTGGCCTCAGTTTTCCCTTTTCTTCCAGAATATTGTGCTTTGACCAAGGGGAAGTCTTCCTGTAATTTCCCAAGTTTGTTGGAAGTTGTCATACAGACTTAATCTGTGCTGTTCATCCCTGTCTGGGATGTCCTTGCTTTCCTTCCCTGCTTTGGAGACCATAGTCATCTTAGAAGTGCTACTCTTAGTGCTCGTCTCGTATCTTTCTTGCTCCTGAGATTTTGGGGGCTACTGCTACCTGAAATTACCACAAGGAGAACAAAAATATTTTTGAAGAACCAAAGTATTGCAACAGGTATCTTTGTATCCTTATTTTAGGTTTCCCCAGGAACAAAGTGCTGCCCTTGATGTACATTAGAAACTCTCTGTTGGTTGGATCTCTAGTCTACCTCTGGATTTTCAAAAGGCAGAGGATACACAGGTTTTTTTATTTTTATTTTTTTATGAAGGAACAACAACAACGTAGGTTTGAGGCTAGCAATGGATCCATTTGTACCTTAGAAAGTTTGTGACTACATCAGAAGGAGACATATAAAACTTTATTTCTAAAGCAACCAGAGACTCCCAAAATTTAGAAGCTACATTATTTCCTTGCCAAAAATGCTCTTCCACTGGGCCCTCTGAAGACTGAAGAAAATTAAGAGCCCTAATGGGCTTGACCTTGGCACATTTTCCCTACCAATGGGAAATTCCTCTCTTTGCCCTTCATCAAAAATATAGTTTTCATGTCTCCAGTTACAGGCCCAACATGAGCCAGTAACTGAGACAGAAATGACTTATTCCCCAAGTTCTTTCCCATTTCTTGAGTTCTTAACTGGCAGGCATGGAGTAGTCTAAGGCCAATTCTAGATTCTGAAGACAGACTTCACTTACTGTATCTTCAACCTCTTCCTCCTACCACTTGATCACCTCCACTTCGTAAACCAGCCCATTGCCATCCACTGGTCAGTCTCTACTGAATTTTGTTTTCTGTTTGGTTATTCTGCAGTGATTTGATGGCAAAGGTGGAAAACGGCCTCTTATGCACCACCTCTTCAGGGAGAACAGCCTGAAAACTCTACGTCCTAATTTTGAGTCTGAAATATAGCATCCCTGAGACTAGTATTAACAACTCTAAGCACAGACTAGCAGTGCGCCCCACCCTCTTTCCTGACATGTTAGAAAGGAACTAAGGTCTGAGGAGTATGTAATGTCACAGGGATGGTGTCAGGGTAGCCTGTGAACCAGTCTCTATGGATACCCAAGGAAGGAAGTCAGCATGTATGAGAACAAGTCACAGTATCTGTGTAATGTGATTGTGTCCAGTAAATGGATATCATTCAACAAATAGTGTTGTTAATAAAAGAATAATGGGATCTAAGACTTCAGTAACAGTGGTACTTATTTAAAGTGAATTACGATGGGACCTGAAAACACACAGAGAAACTTATTAGATTTGAATGTAGGATATTCATTCCTTTTCCCTCTAGCAATGGCCACCACAGAACTCCAGGATCTATTATCTATTCTCATGCAAAATTTAAAATATAGAAAGGAAAAAGGAAGAACAGAGTAGCCTGGAGTTAATGGAGGGCAAGGGATATAGCTTGATTAGCTTTATAGGGGCCCTGGAAAAATAGTTAATATTTTTTATGTTTCTCTACAATTGTATAATTAACATTTATTTCATATCTGTATGCTATCTCTATTATTGCTCTTATTTATTTTTTGTGTTGTTTTTAGATTGTAAGATTAATGCAGACAGGAAGTCTCTAGAGGGCTGTCTGTTCTTGGCTGTTAGCTGAGGATCTGACAGCAGGATGTTGCAACAGATCAGCTAACTCTTCTGGACAGGCATTCTATAGAAGAAAACTGCTAATGACAGCCCTGACAACATACAGCGAGGAGTCTCAGACAGGCCAAGAAGAAGCTGGTGGCTAGAAGCCCAGCTTTGTTCCTCAATTCAACAAAGAACTTTCCTTTCAGAGGAGGTCATGCTATGTGTCAAACGTCAGCAGAATCAGCCTGTAGCCTTATCATCATCATTACCATCATCACTATCATCATTATTTTCAACACAAGACATCTCTTAGGACTTTGTTAATATAACATTAGTTTTCTCATCTTATTGGCTAATACACTGTCTAACTTTTTCTAACAGCCGCTGCTGGTTGGTTAGCCAGGCCAGTTAATTAGGTAGACAGATAGAGCATGTTGGACTCCAGCAGACTTGTCTATGAGCAGGAAAGCACAGCAATATTTCTTAGTGATCGAAAAAACTGGAGAACTAAGTTAGAACTCAGATCTGAGGAAAAGGCTGTGCACAGATTTAGGCTCAGAGTATTGACCTGGAAATATTGACCTAGGTTTATAGGGTTGTTGTCAGTAGGTGAATGAACAGAACTCCATTTATCCACTCTCATATTAGGCAACAGGGATTTCCTACACACCAGGCCTCTGAAAAGCAAGCAGAAAAGATAGAACACCCCTTATTTCTTTCCTGCCATAAGTTTATACTGGCTTCTACCTTGTGTCTTTCCAATCACATTGTAAACCACAGTATCTGAACTTGCAGGAAACTCAAGAGTCAAGCCTGTACTTTACAGCTTTATCTCATTACCACAAATCTATTATGTGGATCAAGAATAAGTGCTGGATTTTATGTTCAATGGTCTCGAGTAGGTGTCTAGTTGAAGGGCGCATTATAGGGTTCTATTATTTAGTGATCAAGGGGCATCAAGTAAATAAAAGGTGCTTAAAAATAAATATGCACCAAATCCCCCAGAGAGAAGCTTAGTCTCAACCTCCCTCTTAGAGCGTGGGCTGTGCTTGCAAAGCGCATCAGCACTGTCTCCCTTGCTGCCTTCACCTTCTCCCTGTGATCCTATCACGGCTTTTCCACCTGGACTGCCACCAAATTCCTGCCTCAGTTTACATTCCAAACCCAGCTTCCCGAGGGCACAGCTTTTAACTGAGTATTCCTAGTACCTGGGAAAGACCTGGTCCCTTAGATTTTTATGAATTAATACAGATTTTAAGAGTTCATTAATAAAAGGGTCACTACTTGCCTTCCAAACAATACAATTATTTCCATCTGGTATAAGGTAAATAGCTGCACGGTGCTTCTAGGGCCAGCATCAGAAGGGCCAGCAGCATTTCTGAGTCAGGACCCTCAGTGCAGCTTTTCCACAGGGACGCACCCTGAGGTTGGCTGGATCATTTGTTATTTGGTGGCTCCTGTCTCTAAGATTCATACTCTAGTTCCTGTTATTTTTACAGTATTAATGTAGAGAGCCAGGTTTTATTAGCACAGACAATTATAAATTGAGTATAAGGATTAGAATAAATATGATGTAATTATAGAACAAAGGAGTCTGAAAACATCTAATGCATTCTTTGTAGAAATTGGAATCTTCTCTTTTAGATTAAATACTTACAAATAGAAACACATTTTATTAAAAGGTGTTTTACAAAGTCTACTAATATATCCTGAGCAAGACCTAAATAGACTAATGACTGCTATTAATTAATGAACAAGTTTAAATTTTAAACTTTTCTAACTTTTTATTTTCAAATTAATTTAGTTAATAATTGAAATAAAATTTATTTCAATTTATTTCCTTTAGCTAAAGATTATTCTCTCTCTATATATATATACATATATATCTTATATCCATATCACTCGAAAGGTTACAAAACTTTAGACTAGTCACAGTTCACATTGTTGTACTTCCATAATTCATACTTTTACACAGACAGTAAAAGTAAGTTTCCATTCAGTTACCTTCGTCTTAAAACAATGCTACATAATTTAGAAAGAACACCGAGGAATTTATAGGAGAAAGGTACAGAGAGACAACGTTGCAGAAGTGGAATAGCAGCAGTGGAGATTACAGAGAAGATGATGGTTGACACACAGTAGACAGACACTGGGGTGGAGGAAAGCACAGAACGGATGACCGTGTCAAGGGAGATGTTTTGAGAAACAGGGAAGGCAACACAAGCGAGCCCACTAAGTGCTGCTCAGTCTGTCAGCTGGCTTATGTGGGGTTGGCTTTGCGCTGTAGGATCTAACCCAGCTGTGTCACAAACCATCCTCAGTGCTGTTCATCCTGGCCTTCAGTAGCATCTCTTGTCAAACCCAGAGCAAGCAACAGCGTTGTGAGCCCCACGGAGCACTCTCTGTCCTCTGGCCCTAGAAGGCCTTCTCTGACAAGTTCTGAGGGTCAGATTTCCATCCCTGCAGGCTTTGATTGTCTGTTTTAGACACGATGTCTTCAGGAATCTTAGGCATCGTCCATGGAAATACTCTGCAATCTGCCTTTTAAGATGCACATTACAATTTTCATAACTTATGAAATTTTAGTGATTTTTGTAAGTTTATTGGTGAATCTAGACATTTTCATTTGCACAATCATTTCTTCCACATACTTTACCAGGTAATTATAAAACTATATCCACTTCTATGACATAAAGAGGAAATTAAACCTGTCTTCCTTCACTATCAAAATATTAATTTTCTTAATATTTTATCTAAATATTATCAATAAAACATGCCACTTATGGAGCACTTATCTCTGTCAAGACTAAACCTTGAATGGATTTTTTTTAAATCTATGCAACCACACATCTATTATGATTGTTATGCCATGGATGTCAATAAATATGCACAATTTGGTTTAGGAACTCCCTCAAATTTTGGATTAGTTAGCACATAATCAAGATTATGAACTACATGTGAGCTGCAGTGTTTCCTTCCTAGAATTGAGTGGTTATTATTATTATTTTTTAGAACTCTGCTTTTATGCAAGCTTGTCTGATAATAAAGATTACCTAGGGGCTGGGAATGGAGCTCAATGGTAGAGTGTACCTCTAAGATGTGCAAGGACCTAGGTTGAATCCTTTCATCAAACACACAAAAAATGTGAATTTCTGTGTATATACCTTTTGACCAATTTGTCTGATAATTTTTTCCACAGAGGGAAATATCTTTAATAAAATTTATTTTCTGACAAATACTCTTATGTAGGATATTTCCTGTCAATACTACCATGACCAGTGGGTATATGACAGTCCCTTCTATTGTGTCTCTGTAACATAGTTCTCATTAAAATGAAGTGTAAAAGGAAGGGAAAGAAAGATGGTTGCATTTCTCTCAGCTCCTAAAGCTAGAGGGATTCTGTTTTATGACACACAGGCTGAACTTCTGGGTACATCCAAGCACAGGTCTACTGTAATGATTACAACACTCCTAGGAAGAACCCCAAGTCTCAGTTGCCAAGAAAAACAGGTTTCAATGATTTATTTTGGGAGGAAGTATACTGTACTGATTAATCTAACTGTTTAGTTCTCTGCTTCAGTTTGCCTGGACAGGTGATTTTAAATTTGCCCCTTTTCTAGGTTTGAGAGAATTAGTGGAGAGAAGAGAAAACTGTATACTTTTATGAACAAACAATTGTTGATCTCTGTGCAATGCTGTGTGTCTTGGAGAAATCTTGCATGTATCCTAACAGTTCATTTGCTAGTCACAGGGACATAAGCTACTCCTTTTCCTCATTTTCACACAAATGCAGATAATACTGCTTTACCTTCTAGGCCGGATGATAGGAAATGTAAAGGAATTGGTTGTAAAACTTCTCAGTTTTCTTTTAACAGTTAACAGGAAGACAGAAAAAAAAACATGATCTTAAGTGAAAATTTCTCAAAGTTGCAAGGGAAAGGGGAAAATTACAGAAGAGCTTCAAGAAGCACAGACTTGGGCTTTTGCATCTTGTCAGGGAATCTGCACTGTTGGTAAAGGCTGGGGACCTGACTCAGCAGAGAAATGCCACCCACAGTCACCGACTGTCTCCCCTCTTCTCTCTGGAGGCTTCCACAGCAAGGAATACTCAAGCCTCTCCAACAGGAAACCGGATTTTGTGGAAACTGAAATGAAACCATGCTGTATAATAGTTAAAGGAGTTTACAGTGAGCATGCTTGGAGTTCTGCATGGGTTTAACAGCAGTTTTCTGGTGGATAAATAGTATTAACCACTTAACGGTTTCGAAATGCCCCAGCCTGCCATCACCGCTGCTTTGAATAGTACCTCACTTCTTTTTAAAGATCACTGCTGAAAGATGAGGGGAAACAGCACCATTAAAAGAGGAAGTAGAACAGGGTTCAAAGCCTGTTTCCATGAGGTAATGTGCATTATTGACTCATCATCAAAGAGATCCTGTCTGTACTGAAATGGAGCGTGAGGTTAAGGCAGGTGGCTGGGGAAAGTCAGAAACCTTTTTCCAGCCTTGCATCATTTTATTGCTGAAGCCAAAGGGTTAGACAAAGATCAATGAAAGTTTGTTGATCTGACACAGGAACTTGTGCTTGGTGAAATGGAAGCTATGTACCTGAGTTAAATTGCTTAGAGCTGCAGGTTTCATCCATTTATGAAAGCAGCAGCTCTCTCTCTCTCTCTCTCTCTCTCTCTCTCTCTCTCTCTCTCTCTCTCTCTCTCTCTGTGTGTGTGTGTGTGTGTTTAGGTGCACATGTGTGAATGCCGCAGGAAGATAAAACTTAATAATCTCCTAAATTATTTCTCTGTAGATATATTTTCTATGCCCCCAGAGTGCTGGGATTAAAGCCATGCACTACCACCACCCGGCGTATTTCCATATAGCTATTATTGCCCTTTTTTCCTCTAAAAGGAAATAGTTCAATTTGGTAATTAGAACCCCAGGAAAGCCAGGTTGTTTCATGTTAGGTTGTTTGCAAACTGAATGGTGGATTCTAATGACACACAGATTTCTTCCCCTAATCACAGCCTACCGATTTATTATCAGACAATTTACTACTATTTTCTCTAATATAAGTAGAATTTCTCCCATTTGCAGAAACTCGGTTATGGAAAGTGTTGAACCACTTCTCTGGGTTTCAAGAACTTGTTTTCTGATGACTGAATAATTAGTGCCTGGATCTCAGAGCCAGTGGTCAAGGGCAGACTTCAGAACTACTTGTTTGCTGCACCTCCAATCAGAGAAAGGCCCTTCCCCCACCACTGTCTATCTGTGCTGTCCTTGTGGCACAGATAGGTGTGGTTCAGAACTAACATCAGTGATTTAGAAAAAACTACTTTTCCTCTAGCAGTAATATATATTGTGAGTGTGTGACTGGAATATTTAAAACACCTGCTGTCCTGGAACTGAGCCAAATATATAATACATTAGCACATGCTTGGTTCATTTCCAGCAGCATGTATCATACTTCCATCAAAATATGGAGGGAGCTGGCATAGAGATACTTAAAAATTTCACCAGAAGCAATCAGGGTACACATGTATTTTTATTATTAGCAGAATCACCAGACTAAGCACCATTGCCTGGATAGTACTTGAATGAGATTAATTATTTTTGAATCAGAAAGGAATCGACAGCATAGGAGGGGTACTGTGTCTCAGCTTTGCCAATTACCTTCACAGTCTTTTAAAGCTCAGTCGTTTTGCCTTCCACCCCCTCTCTCTTACTCCAGTATGACTGTCCTCTTCCTTGGATGCACATAATTAAAAAGGCAAACCAGGGCTTGGATTGTTACTTTAACAAAGTTTGCTAACAGAAACTGGTCTAGGTATTCCATTTGATGGAGTTCTACTTATTTCTTTTTCAACATTATTTTGATTTTCTTTAACAGAATTAGTTTTGCTTTTGTATGATTTATTGTAGTTTAAAAGTCAGTAAACTGTCTGCCTGAGGAATTCTATTACATAACATTTATCCATCTATAGTACTTCTCAAAATGACTTCATTTCCTATGCCGAGAATCCAGCTCAGGTCCTTGAACACAGTAGGGTGGGTAGGCTGCCACTGAGCTACGTTCATTCACAAGAGGACAACTCTAGGATATAAAAACAAAATACACTGTAGATTTCAGTGCGTGTGTGTGTGTGTGTGTGTGTGTGTGTGTGAGAGAGAGAGAGAGAGAGAGAGAGAGAGAGAGAGAGAGAGAGATTTAAAAAATTGCCTAAGTTGACATGACTAAGGAGGAACAGCATGTAAAGAAATGGTAGAGCATTAATTACCCAGAAAGACCAAATATGAAGTTACAATTTAGAAAGCAGAATTTCAGTAGAGATTTTGAAACATGCCAAGGTCACAGTTTATGCAAGTATAGAAGCACGGTTTGTGTGACTTGCCTCTTGTCTTACACCACCCAGAGTAGTAGTGAGAACGCTGGGCTTTCAGACTTCAGACTTCCCATAATACAGAAAGCTTAAGGCTTCTCATTTTTGACAGTATGTATGAGGTCCTGATCTGTTTGTGTAGTCATTAAAATTGCACATCCTTTCCTAGAAAATTCCAATATCTCCAATTTAATGTACGATGCTTAAAGAACTTAAAAATATGTGACCTGTAGTCTCTATAATTTTTCTCTACTAAATATGATAGACTTCAGAGAAATGCATTGTACATTATATTGTAAACTGAAGTCATATGCATTAAAAATGTATTATGTACAACCATAGATATTTACAGGGGGACTGAAACATCTTGCAATATACACATACAGGAAAAGGTTTTAGATTTTCTAACATGCCTACACAAATCATTTATACAGATTAAACTAGTTTAGCACCTTTTTAAAAAGAATTCTCTCATTTCTATTTTGAGATAGTTAATTTCAGTCTAACCTTCCTTAAGTTGTCTTTACGCCGTTCCCTTGCTTGAGTCCAGTGTCTTCTCCAGACCCATTTTCATCACCTCTAACTCCACATGGAACACTGAGTGCTCCTTGTGTCTGACTGCTCTCCCTTACAACTGTTTTCCTGTCTCTTCCTGTATGTGAACACTGCACACACTGCATGCCAATCCTTTGTCTGACTTCCCCCTTCCCATGATGTACTGGACCACCCATCTTTTGAAAAGTCTTACTTACAACTTCTTCATCAGCTCATAGCTCCTTTCTGAATTCTACTTTTCTTGGGCCTACAATTAAAATCCATGACATTTTTAAGTCTGAATATTTTGTTTCCTACTAGGTACTGGTTTATTACATATATCATCGACATTACTGTCGTCTCTATTATAAACTTTATTATGAGCCAGACACCTGTTCCAAGTATTAAAAATGCTCATACTTCCAAATATCACAGTAGTCATGTGTGAATTATCATTATTAATCCCATTTGCAAACAATGACTTTGGGACACAGAACATTAACAGTCTTCTCAGGGACATACAGCTGCAGAGAGAAGCTAAGAACACAGGCTGGTTTCAGAACTGGTGCTCTCATGCATGCTATGCAGCCCTCCAAATATTCCACAGCTCTTTCTCTAGTGTTTGTCTATTGATTCCTGTGTATATACTTCAGTATTAGCGAGATGGTTTTGTGGTGTCATGGACTATCCTGCACAAATGTCTCTCTCCTTGTATTGCTGATTTCTTAACTTGCTCTGAGTCTAATAATTACTGCTTGAATAAAAATATCTATAGTCAAAAGTAAAAATTTAAACATATGCACCAAAAGGTCATTTTTAGATTTGATAGTAAAATGTAATTAAAATCCCAAATACATTAATAATCCAGGAAATAAATCCAATTTAAAGATTATCCCTAATAAAAATGGTCATATTGCTTTATTTATTACTGTAGTTAACAGTACCCTATTTTCTTTATAAGCATTTGCACACCAAAGTGGAATTTCTGTTGTTTAAACCAACCTGATTATTTTATTTTGACTTCTATTACAGATATAGTCCTAAAGTTGTTTCAAGTCCCTACAGATTAGGAGGCAGTCAAATCGATAACACCTACATAATACATAAAGGATGGATGTAAATTTTATAGCAAAGAAATTAATAATTAATTCATATCTGTTTACTGTAACAAAAATTTGTTGTCAGCTCTTTCTGGTTTAACAATGCTTGAGTCAAGATTGATAAATTATATATGAAAATATGACTGTTTAAGGGCAAAATGCAGCTAACACAATTATATTTTATGATGTTTGTGAATGTCACATAAGCTCCTGTGCATAGAAGCTCAGGCACTCTAGTATAGTGAATGTAGCTAATATTATAGTATCTAGCAATATTAAATCTTTTATGTCAACAATTAAAAAGACAATATTTTCCACATTGCAAATACTTTGTTGAATAATAAAAAATGAATACTATAATGTCAAAGATAATCATTGTCAAATTTGAATTTGCCCTGCATAGCACAATGACTAACAATGACAATTTTGTTTTAAAGTACATATGGAAAAGCCTTTGTCCCTAGGATACAGCTCTGAGTGGCTCACTATCTAGGTTGAAAATGGCTGTGCAGGATTGTATGTCCTATTTTTCCATGCCTGCAGTAAAGATACAATATGGGAATTCAGCTTGGTAATTACTAATACACCACACAGACACAATTACACCCTGTATGCTGCATAAAGGAATCACTTGTGGTCTGCATCCATTACAAAGAGCGGTAGGGGGCCAACATGCAAAACGACAAAATGCTTTATAAGATGGAAGGAGACCAGAAGAGTCGATGTACACAGATACAAGGACCCTGATTCTTCTAGCAATGATTTAAGCCTCTTTCCATCAATTAGCATCCTTTGTCTCAGGAGTCTTAGCAGCATTACAGGAACTGAAAACAACAATGCTCAGACCCACACCACCCCTGACCTGTGCTGACATTTCTACACCCTGTTGCTGTGTTTGCCCTGGTTATTCAGATTACTTAAGCAAAAGAAAATGGTGTGTGTGTATGTGTGTGTGTGTGTGTGCGTGCGTGTGCATGTGTGTGTGTGTGTGTGCGTGTAGGCATCACCATAGCGAAAACAGTCTGTATATTTGTTTTAAAAAACGGCTTACTCAGAATGCCATTTTTTAAGGCAGAAAGCCATCTTTTAAAGATGTTATTTTTTTGAGGTGGTTTTATTCCATTTTAAAAATGAAAAGAAAAAGAAATCTGCTTGGGTGAAGCTAACTCTAAGAAAGTGATTAAATAGGCTCTGTCAGGGGATATAGTCCTCCAAGAGCGTCCTACACCAAGGGACTAAAGCAAAGTGCGTCAGCTGCTCTCCAGCTACAGTGAGCCACAGAAGCAATTGCTTTCCGTCAAGCTTTTCAAGTTTGGAGTTTAATTGCAAGCAGTAAGTAGGGTTTTTATTATAACAGAGTTTCCTGTTAATTATTACATGATGTACATTATTTTACAACATTTTCCTTTAAGAATCTTTTTTTTTCTTTTTAAAAAACTTACAATTATGAATTTTTTAAGACCTTAAAAAAGTTACTTCTGGCAGCTTGTCAGGTTCTGTGAAACAAAGCCTTGTCTTTCAGAAAATGTTTACAATCGACGAAGGGGAAAAAAGTATCCCCCGGCTAAACTGTTTACTGGCACCTCGGAGTCCGAAGAGAGAGCGGGCCTGCGGTTTCTGGACAGCACTTTAGCATGGCCTCTGTTCCCAAAGGTTTCTCTGAATGAATAGAACTGGATTACTCAGCCTTCTATTCCACGCCTATTCCTCTCCATTTTCTTTGGCACGACAGAGAGCCAGGCTATTTTTAGTTAAGCAGTTTTCTATTTTTAGACAACTGCCAGTTAGAAGACATTTGTTAGGGAAAAAAATTTAAACACACACACACATACACACACACACAGAGAGAGGAGGGAACGGAGCCTCACCCCACATATTGTGAAGCAGCCTTCAACCTGCAACTCTAGGCATTTCAGCTGCTTTCAATCTTGGAAAATAAAGAGAAATTCAGAGTTCAGGGTTTTAAAAATAAACCTACCCTCTGGCTAACAGACCATAATACAACAAGCTGTTACTATGTGGAGCAGTGACTATAGAAACAAAGAACATTCTCCAATGATTAAACTAAGAGAAAAAGTTGAGGAGCGATTAAGTTATAGGAATGCTACACAAGTATGTAACAATTTTCCAGCCCCTTAGCCAAAGTATCCTATTTTAAAATTAGGGGTGGGGACTCCTCTGTCAAGTTAAAACAAGGCTGTGGGATACAATATAAAACTGAACTTCTTAATCCAACTTCAGACAGATACATACTGCAGTTTGCTAGTGTACTCTATGATACTTTTCTAAAATGGTAACCACCTGTTTATAGAGAAATTCCATATTTAAATTTCTAACCAAGATGGGAAATCAGACACTTACATATCCATACCATAGATAAACATGGTGTACAAATACATTTTATGTCTCTATGTCATTGCATTTATGTATTCTCTTAATAGTTAAATATATATCTAATGTCTGTAAATTATTAGTCTTGCTTTTACTTTAACTGGGAATAAATGACTTACAGCCCTGTTTAGTACATCAACTTATCATTCTACTTATCATTCAAGGTCATACTTTCATCTAAAATCTACCGTGAGGGGCCGGAAAGACAGCTCAACCAGCAGTTAAGAGCATATACTGCTTTGCAGGGACTCATGGTTGGTTTCCAGCAGCCACATGTGGCTCAGAACTTCCTGTAACTTCAGTTCCAGGGAATTCATCACACATACACACAGCACCACTCCAGAAACACACAATTAAAAAAACAAAAACCTTTAATATTCACTTTTAGAAAATATAAACTTTTAATAATATTCACTCAAACACACTTTCAGGTGCTCACAGTCGTAATTTCTTCTCCCTCAGCTAGCCCACCCTATTTGTAGTAATGCTTCCTTACAGTTCAGGTCACTAGGCTTCACCATAGTCACAATTGCATCTCCAGTAGCCAGCCAAATGTTTGGCAGTGGACTTCAGCTTCACCATTATCTGCTGAGTGAAACAGCAAGCAATTGTATGTATTTTGTTCAATTAGACTATTAGTTCTGGGGTGGGACAGCAAACATGTCACAATCACTTTATTTCCCACAATCACTTTTTTGCACCACGTCTTGCATATTTATTTTTAAATACTTGCAAACAAATAAACAATACATTGAGTTTTGTTTAAATGTCTAATTTTATGAAATAGCTCTTTACGCTATACGTTGTATTATTAGCATGAAATGTTTCTTCAAGCTAAGAACGTGTTGCTTGTTATCATTTTTTATTCCCTAAAATTTCTCCTTGACTCTCAAAGTACAACCAAGTTTTATAACTGAACAGTTTACAATGTGCTCTGACATTTTTTACAACCTACAATCCAAATGACAGGCACAAGGAGAACACTGTGGGAAAAATACTAACTCAAGGGAGGCACCTGCAGCCTAGACGTTATGTTTTTTGTCTCTGGTCAGACAATGAGTGTGTTAGCTTACTGTAACAGTGTTTTTGGGTGCCAGGGATCAAACCCACTACCTCGTCACCTCATCCATGGTAGACATATAGTCTAACACTGAACTGCATTCCCTTGAAATTAGTTTTAAACTTTTATCTTTAATCCCAATTTTTGGGGCTTTAGAATTTCTACTTGTGAAAATTAAAATCAAAAGATGAAATTAAAAAAAAAATCCCCCAGAATAAAAAAGTGATCATCCAGCTTCTGTTTCTTTATGTAACATGAACTTAGAACAACCATAGTTAAGGAGAAGCAGCCACTGGCGTCTTTGTGTCTGGTCACCATAATCCCAGCTATCTCAATGGACAAGTGCTAGCTCACTAGTACACTTCCTACTGACCATAGGAAGTATTGATGATGCATGGCTATGTATGAAGTCACCAATTACATTTCATTCTTGAGTACTTGGAAATACATCCAGACAACGAGATAGAAGATCTAAGCCTTCATTTAATGTCAATGTATATAAGTATATAAGGTTAGTGGCTTCATTTAATACTCATTGCTGACCTATTTCAGCTGATCTAAAATCTGGTTCTATCTAGGACAATTCACATTAATGACAGAAGTGACTCCATTTATCATCATATCATAGATGCTAAATGTAGAATTTATTTAAAAGTGCACTAGAACAGAGAGTGAAAATGAATGAAATTTATGCCTTGATAATGCTGAAGCATGCATGGGCAACTCTATATGGCAACTCAGTTGAACTTGTCCACATTGGGTTTCATGATCTAAGTTGATGAGGACAACTGACCAGGTCTCTTCCTCAAGAGGGCGCCAGATCTCATTACAGATAATTGTGAGCCACCATGTGGTTGCTGGGAATTGAACTCAGGACCTTTGGAAGAGCAGGCAGTGCTCTTTGCCTCTGAACCATCTCTCAAGGCCCCTCCTCCTCCAGTAGGAGGGTACTTTTCTAGGGAAACCAAGATCCTGAGATTGAACTCTTGTTATCACCATCATCAATACACACAAACACACACAACAACAACAACAACAAACAAAAACAAACCATATATAGCAAGTTTGAGAAATATTGTGTTTCAGAAACTTCAAGAGTAACATGGATTGGTTTTCAATTATTAGCTATTCCTAGGGTCACTATAACGTCAGTTTCCTCTCCATGCAATGGTCTTCTTGCTATTACAGGCATGGCATTTATTTCTAAATAAGGGGAGATTTGCACATTCTTTTGACAAATATGGCACATAATTCAGAAATTGAGGAGTTACCATTATTAACTCATATATTATTAACTCATATAGCTAGTCTTTGGTAGTAATTTTTATGAGAATAAACAAATACTCATTTACAGTTACTGTTTATAATGCTTCCTCCCTTAGAGCAGTAGCCCCAAGTAGTCACTGAGTCTATTTACTAAAACATAAAGATAAGAGATTTAATTGATATGAAGAGGCTTTCAGAATCTAATTAACCTCCCAGTTAGTCATTAACTCTATGACCTTTAGAGATAATTGACAGAAAGTTCCTTTTCCTTATTCAGTCCCTCTGAAGTGGCTGAATTTCAGGGTAACATGAAACACACTGGGAATGCCAGTGAGGTGTAACTGAAAAATGTGGCAAGTAGAAAGCTACTGGTAAGATACAGGTGTGTTTCTGATAACACAGGCTGCCCATCTCTCTATTGTGTGTGCATGTGCCACTAATGTAATTATAGTTCTTTTGTAACATAATTTTTTATTGATTCTTTGGGAAAATTACAGTTCTTTTAATGATTGGGCTTCATTATCTTTTCCAGACTGTCCTAAGGATTCTTCCAACCATGAAGACAATGAAAACAGTGGGGAGATGGAGAGATGCTACCCGCCCTCCTGAAACACCCCAACCATTCACATTACATTTCCCCAACTAGTTTGGACTTGAACCAAGGATATTCTTCATCTGCTCTAAGAAGCCACTACCAAATGACTGCTCAGTAAGGAAGGGGACATAGGGCAATGCCTAAATGCCCTGCTTGCCCTAAGTATGGTTTTCCTGCTGAGGCATAATGGGCATCTCCAATGGCACTGCCTAGAAAAGCCAACTCTCTTGCTTGAAGAATTAGTTTTGTTGACTATCAGTTTCAAAAAGTATTACTGACACTCTGCTGAGATTCTATTCTATAGCATGAGCTAACCACTAAAACTTAAAATTTCAAACTCCATTCAGAAGACAGTGTTCACAAAGATCAGCATCAATGGGAAGCATGTTAAAAATACACAGTTCAATGTCACACGCAGACCCATTTCACACACTGAAACCAGCATTTTTGGAAGACACTGCCAGTTATGCAAGACTGGGCCAGAGGCAAATTGAACCATTGATCCTTCTTGCTAAAGCCAGATGAAGTCCTTGAAATTTATCCTACTCTAGTAATCAGTGGACCTGGGCCTAGAGGCCATTTTGGTGTTTTTTTTTTTTTTTCCACAGCTAGAAACGGTATTTCTGCCAGGTTTCCTATATCTTTTAAGTTTTTGTATGCATCTATGTGGGTGTATGTTTTGTCAATGAGGGCATGTCTGTGTGTAGGGGCACACATGTACAATGTACATGTGAAGGATACAACTAAATAAAATTTGACTGCTGTTTCTCAAGATCCAGCTTGTTTTGGGAACACTCTCCTTGAGTCAAAGAGGTTACAACTATCCCAGGGTTTTACACTGGGATTTGGGTTTTGCTGATTAAAGCAGTTTTGTTTGCCACGGAGGTCCAGGGATCCTCTCCAAGGTGGGGATTTAAGTGGGTGCTAGGAATCGAACTCAGGTATTTGTTCTTGCACAACAGACATTCTGCTGAGTGGGTCATCTTTCCAGCCCACATTTGGTTCTCTGATGGAGCAACAACTTTTACCATCTCTAGCTCACTCGAAGAAGTCACTTTATTTTTAGAACAGATCAAACTTAAACAGAAAGTCTTCATAAACTTCATTTATACTATGATGATCATCAAAAGTTGATGTATATTGAACACCTACGGTGTGCTATTGTCATATTCCTCAGTCAGCGGAAAACTGGTTGTAATTTAAAAAACAAATTAAAACAAAGCAAAACACCAAAACTCTCCAGTAACACAATCCATGTATTAAAATAACAAACTTTTCCGTTATGAGAGGAGCCATTATCTTTTATCCTGATTTTAATCAGAATGAGAATTATTCACTTTTGATTGGGTAACAAATTTGTTCCACCTTTTGTTATTTTATTTGACATTTTTATAATTTAAGTAATGCAACATTATTTGCCTGTTATCAACAGCTAGCACACTCTCCTTGAGTCAAAGAGGTTACAACTATCAGATCCTACATTCTATAAACTGTGTGAATATCACCAAAAATGGATGATCCTGATCTAGGCTAAGTGTCCACACTCCTTGCTTCTAGATTTTAAGAGAAAAAAGATATGAGGGCTTTGCCACAGTTCACGGAAGTTCAGTTGAAAGATTCCCAATGACAAAATGGTACTGACTAATACTGATGAAGAAGTTCGTCTTGGCAAAGGCTGTGCTTTCAAATGCACCATCCTTTCTGCTCTGACTATTCTTGATTCTCTGATGGCTGTTGGTATTGATGCTGTAAAGCCACCAGAACTGTGAAGTAAGAGAGCAGAGGAAACCCAGTCTTGCTGCCTTATGCACAGAAGTTAAGCAATCTAATATGCACACTTCTGTTCAAAGATTGTTTTCTTAATAAATGAGATGCAAAGCAGATTTTTATGTTCATAAAACATATGCAAATGAAACAAAAGTAATGTTTTAGAAAAGGAGTGGCTTTTCAGATTTGGTATATAAAAGCCATTGTAGTCAGCTGCACAGTGATGGCACATACCTTTAATCCCAGCAGTCGGGAGGAAGAGATAGGAGGATCTATGTCAGTCTGAAGCCAGCCTGGTCTATGGAGTGAGTTCCAGGACAGCCAAGGATACATAGAGAAACCCTATCTTGAAAAAAACCAACCAACTAGCCAACCAACAAACCAATCAACCAACTAACTAGCCAACCAACCAACCAGCCAAACAAACAAACAAACAAAAACCATTGTAGTATACTTATGAGAAATAAGAGTCCATCTGAAATTGTAGTCTCTCTTATTTGGTAGAAAAAACACAAATGTAATTTCCATGTCTTAGTAAAGTCTTTAAAGATACACACACAAAAATTAAAATATAAAAAAATTTCTAACAAAACTCAGTTTATCTCTGTGTCCTTAGGAAGTTCAACATAGAAGGTTTAAATATTTATGGGATATGCTAATATTTTGCTAATTCAAGTAATCTATTGAAAACAAGTCTACACTTGATTTTACACACTGCAGCAGAGGTTTCTTGAGTCATTAGCTACATGAACTATTTCAACTATTAAATCTAGGAAATATTTGTGATGTAAATCAAGAACAGTTCTTTGTATTTCTTCATAAAGAGGGCTTTTTCAATGGAAATTGCTAAGTACAAAGTTAAGCAATAGTCCAATGTTGCATCAAGCAAATTTAAAATGGTAACATGAAAGATCCACCACCTCCCCATTAACCATCTTCAAGCTAAAGCTAAAGAATAACCCCACACCACAACCACATGGTTGGCGCTCCCCTACAGTCTAGACCACTCTCAGGTGTTTCCTAATCAGACTAATCAGTGAGGTTACTGATTGACTGTGGTTACTGGCCTGAGGTAAGATGTGTGTCTAGTTTTACCAAGTACTGAGCTCCAAACCGGTGTATTTTGTAGAAGAACGCTTGCATTCTGCATCTAAAACTATAGTGCTGGAACTCTACATCACTTGCACTCCTGAAATGCACCCCTCATGCTTCATGTTGAAGAATAAGATTATGAGGAATTGAAGAATCCATCTTGGTGTTAGTTTGAGGATACAGCTAGTTAAAACAGTCCATCTTTATATTTCACTACAGACCAGTGTGGTCTCACTGACCTTTTGTGATAACCAATGGGTCAGGATCTTCCCTGCTCAGTGCAGTAGCCACTAGCCCACATATGGCCACAGAGCACAGAGATGTGGCTACTGCTGTTGAGGAAATGAATCCAAAAATTCAGTGAGTTTTGTTTCACTTAATGTGAAGAGCCCCATGTGGCTAGTGGTTGACAGAGATAGATAGTGGTTTTTAAAAAACTTAGAAATATTTGAGTACTGTATTTATATTATTCTTTCCTTCCCTCCAATTCATCCTATGTCACTCCCCCTTACAAAATTTATGGCATCTTTCCATAAATTATTGTTACATACACATACACACACACGTGTGAATAAACACAGAAATACAGCCTACTGAGCTCATCTATTGTTGATTGTATGTATACATTTTTAGAGCTGACCATTTCATATTGAATAACACACTTGAGGGCTCATTCTTCAGGAAGACTGATTCTCTCTCTTTCAAAAGTCATTAATTGTGGATTGCTCTTCACCTATGGGCTGGGCTTTGTGCGATTTCCCCCATTCCTTTTGACACTGACTCTCTTCAGGTCTTATTTAAGCAACTGTAGTATTGTAGAATTTCATGGGTTCAGCTTCCCTGTCACATATAGAGGACACAAGCTCATAGCAGACGTCTTGGTCCTCTGACTCTAACCATCTTCGTCTTCTGTGATATCCCCTAAAGGGTTGGTTTGTTGTAGATGTTATCAGTTGGGGTTTGGTACTCTGTGGTCAGTTGTTTCCTGCCATTTGTGACTAATTGTGACTAATTGTCTCTGTCATAAACCATTTTACTGGGATATGAAAATATTGTTTTTATAATTTAAGTGAGTAATATTATTCTCTGGCAATGACTGGGTAATGTGTGCTTATTTCCTGTCTGCTTATTCCATTAAATGTATTCTGAGCACCTACTACTCTTCAAACCTTATGATAAATGCTGGTGCTGATGCTGAGTAACTAGTTACAGTCCCTGTCCCTCAACAAGTTTCACATCTAGTGTGTAACCATGAAGTAGGTAATCATGTCAGGAGCTCTCTGAGGTGGAGGTGGCAGACAGAGCACAAGATGACTAGGCTATAAGGAAAGCACTGAATGCAAGGGTAACCTCTAATGGCTCACAATTCGGGACTTTACTTAAAGTAAGGATAAGTAAAAGTCAAAGACCTAGAACAAAAACATGATCACAAAGCAAATAAGAGTGTAGAGAATTTGTGTGTAGGGGAATATGTGTTGTGTGTCTGAAGCACAGGACGCAATGTGTCAGGACAAGGTCAGCTGGGTGACAAGCAAAGGTAGAAGGGCAATGGCAGGGCCACATGGCTTTGTGAGCCACTTTAAGAACGAAGAGTTCTCGAGTTGCTTTGGTTACATTTGCACTTCAGGCATTCCCTGGCACGTGGCACACAGCAGAAATTCAGCAAATCTTTGCTGGGTGAATGATTGAAGGAATGGTAATCCAGAAACTACCGAACAAGTCTGTGAGCACATTTTTTGTTAAGTACTTCTGTGTAATACAAGCTTAAGGTACATGGAAGCTTATAGATCTATATTCTGTAATTATGAATTATTTGACTATATTAGAGGGTCAAGTAAACAGGTAGTTTTCATATCTTGCACCCAACCTCCAATTTTGTAATACTGATCTGTAAAGAGGTCCAGTTCTACCTTTTCCTGCAATTATTCTTCAACAGAAACTGAACTCAGCAATATCTAGCCAACTCTGCAAGAGCAGTTAGACTGTGTATAACCTTCCAGCAGTACTGTGAGGCAACAAAGGTTAAAAGCTATTTTAAGGCCTTGCAAGTCCTAATTTAGGCCTTAGCCATTACTGCACTTAGTGGGCAAAGAAAGACTTTAATGCAACAATGTCTTTAAATCTAAGCAGAACTCAGGTGATAGAAAATAAACTTTTAGGTAAGTTCTCCTCCCTCCCTCCCTCCCTCCCTCCCTCCATCTCTCTCTCTCTCTCTCTCTCTCTCTCTCTCACACACACACACACACACACACACTCAGAGAGAGAGAGAGAGAGAGAGAGAGAGAGAGAGAGAGAAGGGGAGACTCATTGATCAGTCTTGTAACTAAAATAAAAGCCAGTATGTCTTACTGACACAGCTGTGATACTAGGGTTTCTTTTCTGATAGGTGTTGTATTCATTTCTGTATTTCCAAGGGAGCAGTGAAGGACCTTGCATTTTTCTCCTCTTTACATATAATAGTTGGACTTTTGACCCAGACTGGATGACCCTTCCACAGACTAGCAGAATGACAGGAGGCCCTTTGTTGGCTAACTACAGGTGCTAACTACACTCACCCTTGGGCTTCATGTTATGTTTAGTAGTCCTGAAATGGATATGGCGGTTACCATTAGTCCAAGGACCACTTGCAATATTCCTGCGAACGCGTGTGCTGTCACATAGTGCTGCTGAACTGCTAGTATACACTTTCCTTTAAGCAGTTTATGTGGTATTTCTGGGGCATTGCTCCTTTGCCTTCTAATTGTTCCCAAGCCAGTTTCTGTATATAGGTTTTATATCTTTAACAAGAACACCTGCCTGATTCTGTTCAGAATGCCGGCATCACCTTGCTGGGCACTAATCCTGTAGGATCTGTATTCTTCAGGTCATTCTCGGGTATTTAACAAATACTTCTTCAGCAATACAGCCCAAGAGAAACTTCCAGAGTTACTTCCATCAGGGACCAGTGATGATGGGCAGTTCTTCATACTACCTGAATTTCAGAGCCTCGTAAACCAGCACTTGGGCAAATATTTAGCTTTGTATTACAGAGCCAAATAAAATGGACTTTATTCAAAGGAAGTATTTTAAATACAATAGCTGTTTTTGTTTTTTTCTAAATAATGGATTACAATTTTTAACACATTTACTAAATCTGGCATATTTATATAGTGTATCTAAACAGATATTCAAGCTGCATTATGATTCAATGGGGAAAAACTATCTCAGTCTATCTGTTAAGCCTTTGTGTGAATCTGTGCCATTGTAACAGTAGTGCTAATTATCAAGCAAAGACATGGTAATTACACAGAGCTTTTTGCTAAAAGGAGAAATCTCTTTCAACACCCACGCACTGCACACTTTCCTGTGACCCTCTAACCCTGCTCTAACGTGGCCCAGGAATCTGCACTTCGGTCTCCATGTTAGACACCGTTCTATTCTCTCTCTCTCCCCAAGCTTTCTTGCTTGGGAGTAAACTGTAGAGGGCTAAGGGCGAGAAGCAATGGTCCAAATGGGAAATGTAAAACTAATGACCCTTCATGGAACATATTATGCTCCTCATTAAAATTACCCAGTTAAATGTATTCCATTAAATTAAAATAAATAGGATTCAAAATTTCACCCAGGAGTAGTAAACTATCTTCACTCTAAACTTTATGTTAGACCTGTTCTAAACATGACTTCTTCTGACTGCACTCTAAGTGATGAGGGGACACATTATATTCCACTTGAATCTTTTATCTCAAGTGTTCTGATTTCAATGCTCTATGTTGTGAAAAGTGGTACATGTGATAGTGATATAAAACTTTATTAGTTAGAGACTCTGCCTTAAAATCCTCTCCCCCACTTGCCATTTCTAAACTATAGGAAGGTCAAATCATGAAGAATGAATGTTACTGAAATGACCCATCAGGACACGCTTATAATGTGTTAGATTTATGTGTTGTATTCACCCAAAATACTGAGCCTCAGACTCTTGATTTTGCTGGAGAGTTAGAAGCCTAGAACAATTCAGAGCTTTAATCTGCTTATATCTCATACAAGATAATGAAATTTGAGCTTTACTATGGTCTTGAATGATTCTTTCAGAAATTATATTGTTGCAAAGGATTTTCAAATTATTTCTGTAGTACTGGAAATGAGACCCAGAGTCTCCCATATTTAGGAGAAGCTCTACCATTGAATTGCAATCCTCAGCCCCCTTCATTTTTTTTTTTGAGACTAGAAACCTTCAGCTGTAGAAAGAGCCAACTTGCCACATAGCATGATCCTGCAAATTTCAGACTCTTGACCCAGTGTTCATATCACAGCCTTTAAAGAAATCCAACTCTCAGATGTCCCTCCATACAGCACTATGAAAATATCATATGGAGTGCCAAACTGCAAGTCACCCAAGTCATGCAGCACACTCCTCCGCAAAACTCAGCATATGAATCTTCTAGATTATAAACTCACGAAAGAATTTAAAAGTCAACATATTTTTTCTAGTCTATCCAGTAAAGTTCTATTGCTCCACATTATGTGAAGGGCTGTCTAGTCCAAGGACATCAAGTCCAATGTCAGATTTTAACTCATACTACAACTATAACAGTATGAGACAGGCTTTTGTGTATGAAGTTCACATATACAGAAGCCCTTGGAGCGTCACAACTAACCAGTTCTTTTATGTTTGGTTTTCATTTTCCAGTCTATACATAGGTATAAAAAGAACTCCTAAAGGTAGGAAAATTTCAGTACCAATCTTAAACCTGAGGATTCAGGAAAGTGTATGGCTCAAATCACTAGTCAATGAAAAGCGACGAGGACAGAGTATCTTCATCACACACCAAACATAAGTTTCACTGAACTTTTACCACTGAAATTGTGTTTGGTCTTATCGGGACAATTTACCAAGTGAAAATTTAAAACCAATAAATTCAATGCTTTTGAAAACTTCAAATAAAAGCAAAGAAATCAGAATTAGTCTTAAATAATTAATCATTAGAGGTGGGTATAATAAAAAGAAGGTGAGCTGGGAGACTTGTTTATTTGATCAGAATTAGTGCTGAACTTCTGTGTTTTGTTTTGTTTGAGACAGGGTTTCTTTCTCTCTGCAGCCTGGCCGTCCTGGAACTCTTCATATACTGGGCTGGACTTGAACTCACAGAGATCCTCCTGTTTCTGTCTCTGGAGAGCTGGGGATTAAGGACATGTGCCACCATTGCCTGACTGGCGCTGGACTTTTTTGCTAGCAGTCTATCAAACAGTGAGAATGGCTTGCACTCTAGCAAATCAATTGTGGAGTATGGGTTTCTAAAGCATTTATTTCTGTTCAGT
Source organism: Ondatra zibethicus (assembly GCA_004026605.1). Classification (NCBI taxonomy): domain Eukaryota; kingdom Metazoa; phylum Chordata; class Mammalia; order Rodentia; family Cricetidae; genus Ondatra; species Ondatra zibethicus. The sequence goes on along the minus strand of PVIU01005545.1, from coordinate 73,751 downwards.
TCTGTGAATGCAGATACAAACCAGAAATGAAGAAAAGACAAGAGATGCAAAAAACTGCAGGTAGATAGGAGCAATTCTCCTTCTGTCTTAGTTGAGGAGTCATTCATTGCTCGGAAGGTAACAGCATTTAAAATGGATATGTGTCGAAAATACTTTAAAATTTTCATCAAAATTGTACAGCACTTTATTCATCTAAATGTTTTAAAGTTTACCAAGCACATACTATTTCTGTTGTATCCAAACAGTGTTTTAAATCTGACCTAGATGCAATTGACTTCTGTGTATATTTACAGTTTTCAATGCTATAATGATATCATTTTGAGGGAAAATATTTTGGGGGGATTAGAGACAGGGTTTCTCTGTGTAAAAGCCCTGGTGGTCCTGGAACTTGCTTTGTAGACCAGGCTGGCCTCTAACTCACAGAGATCCACCTGCCTCTGTCTCCCCAGGGCCACCACACCCAGTGTAAAACAACCTTTTTCTAATAGTTGTTTTTTTTCACGTTGTCAGTGAGATAGCCTTTAAAAGAATGAGTTAGAAAGAAGTGACATGTGAAAGATTATATGGTTAGAACGCATTCACTTGAAAAAATACTTTGATTCTGTAGGGAAAGTATTACATACTTAAATTGTTAGTATGTAAGAGTTTACCATTTGGATGACATGTCATCTGATCACAGTTCCCAATTCTGGTGTTCAGATACACCAGTGGAGGATACTGCCCACTCATGAAAGAAGCAGCCCACTGACTTGTCCCTGGAACTTGATTTCTAGATCCTACATGGCTCATCATTTTGTCACTTTAACTTTCATTTTGGGAGGAGTTAACCAGGGTTGTGCAGTCATAGCTGGGATAAAAGTCCTGAGACTCTGTACAGGAGTAGGAACATAGGAAAAGAAGATCCTGGGCCTGGCAGAATCGCAGGCTCACAGCTTGCATGCTCACCTCCACGATGTCTGAGTTCGTCCGGCTCTCGTGCGGCTCGTTGTACTCCGTGTACTTGAGCAGTACCTTGTCCATGTCGGTGCTGGCGTACTGGAACAGCTTGTTGGTGCTGTTAAAGATGATCAGTGCGATCTCACAATCACACAGCACGCTCAGCTCGTAAGCCTTCTTCATCAGTCCAAATTTCCTCTTTGTAAATGTCACCTGGAAAAAGAAAGTAGTTTTTAAAGGCAAAACACTTATGCGGATGTGTTGTATGTTTTCACACTACGTTTTTTTCTTTTGTAAAACAATGGTGTAGAATTGCCAGAACCTTGGGCGCTAACACGTTCAAAGACAAAGCAAATCATCTAAAAGTGATTTCTGCCTAGAATTCAAAAAGGTATGATTTCTAGCTAGTGGAAGAATGGTCAATTGTAGATATAAGATTTAACTCAGGGCATTTAAACGAAGATGATGGAAGAAACAATTGTGTTTCTTTGAGTAGCTTAAGATTGTAACTTCAGCAGGGTAAACAATTTTCTGAATTATAAATCTAGAAGCTGATTTGTTTTTTAATCACTTGACATTATCATTATAAACTTGGTATTTTAGATTTATGTTAAAACAACACACACATAAAATGGTTTAGTCTTGTGCCACCTAACTGAGAACACTTGGAGGCGTGTGGGTGTAATTTATAGGCAGAGCCCTCACTCTCCAGAACCTCAGCTGCGCTTGGGAAATACACAGAATTTTAGTGTCATTCCTTCTTCTGTTTCCTATTTTCTCTCAGGTCGGGAACTTTGTCTTTGACCTTGTCTTCTTCTAGTCTAATCTATGAACAAGTCCATAATTCCTTCCCTACAAATATTTGTCAAGTTAACACTTGTCTTTTTCCCAGGCGGCTCCATCATTCATGTTCTTATCATGTCACCTAGCGGCTTCTTGCCCTGCTGATGTGTTCCCGTTTAAAATCACTGCCTCCTCAATTCATCTCATTCTGCAGAACCTCACCCCACACTCCTTTCCCTCAGGAACTGTCTCCAAAGGCTCCTGTTTCCAGCTGTCTACAGTTTTTACTGGCCAATCCCATCAGTTGTGAAAGCATGTATTTCACCCTGACATTTCAGTGGTCTTTAAACTTCAGCTTGTCCTGCCGACTAACCCACCCGAAAGCATGAACATCATATATCATAAACCCATATATGATCCAGTGTTTTCAAGCAAGTATATAGCATATCAATCCCAGGAAAGACTTCCAGGAAAAGTCTTACAGTTTGATTTGGTGGTAGGCAGGGTAGAGTATCAAAGACTGAGGAACCTTTAAGCGACAAGTTGCTTCCCAATAATTCTATGGCTGACAGTGCCACGTGCTCTCTTTCTTATTTATTTATTTGAGAAGCAGATATATTTTTTTTGGAACTAGGTTTTTCAAGGTCATATTTTGGGAGTCTCTGACAGTTTATTTGGCTTTTCTTAATGCAATTGGGTCTTGCACAAGTCAGCTCACTTTTGACTTCCATTCGTTCGCAACTCCCAAATCTAGGTTCCAATCCCTTTCATTTTTTTCTTTGTCTCCAGATAACCAATGCATGTTCACCAGTGTGGAAGTGTCAAAGCATCCCTGAACTATCAAAACCTGCAAAGCCCAGCTTCAGCATTCTCTCTAGCATCACTTTTTTCCATATGTCTTATTTTGTCCTAAGCACAGAGTCCCTACAACTGAGAAAATCCATGTCTTGGTGCTGTGAGGAGCCTCTAGACTGAAGCTGGTTGAGAATGTTGCCGTTCCTGATGAACTCAGGACAGTGCTGTGCTATTTGTGCTGGCTGACTACTTGGAATACAAAGCACTTTAACACAGCTCACACAAGGAAGCCAATCTCTTCTTTGATGCTATCTACATTGTAACTTGGGCAATTTTGCTCCACAGTAACTATCAATGCCTTACCATCTATTTCTTTATCATTTTTCTAACGTGCATCTTATAGAATAACCTAGTATTCTATTTTCACATCTGATTATTATATTACTTTTTTGGGTTTTCTTTCTTTTTTCGCTTTTTCAAGACAAGGTTTCTCTGTAGCTTTGGTGCCTGTCCTGGAACTAGTCTTGTAGAGCAGGCTGACCTCGAACTCATAGAGATCTGTCTTCTCTGCCTCCCAAGTGCTGGCATTAAAGGCATGCGCCACCACTGCCGGCATAATTATTATATTACTTTAGGAAATTTTATTCTGGTTTACTTGGATGAGTTATGACTGACACTAGGATGGGCAGGAGACTTTTCTACTGGAATTGATAAGTAAGTATAATCATTAATTATAGTGATCTATTAAAATATATTTTAACATTTATTTGAGATGCAATTTTAGGCATGGATTTAACTGCATATTTGTGTTTTAGCAATGAAATAAGCTAAAATGTATTAAATACAGAAGCATGATATAAAATAGTTTCACATATATGGAACCACTTTTAATCAGACTTCATCACCACATAGTGTAGGTAGAATATCTCAACACGGTATGGTTTCTGTTGTACTCAAATCTCAGAATTTGGCATATTATAAAAATCATCACCATAGTACATTTAGGACAGAAATATCACTAAAACCACTATTTGTGTTTACTATTAGATGCTTCTCAACTTTTGTGTAACCAAATAGGTGCTGGATAATGCATACTTATTTAAAAATACCTGTCAAAAAATAGTTAGTGCATACAGCTTCTTTTCATTAAAAGTGCAATCTGAAATGATGACTGTATTAAAGTAGTTAAGAAAACATCTTCAAAACCTACTATTAGTTGCTCTAAATTTAAATTTAAATTCTGTATTATGTTCATATTCTTCATGCATACTCAAAATGTATTTTATAATGCCTTTTTCCATTGTTCATAGCTAGATAAAATTGTTTTTAAGCATTAAGATTTCCAACGAGATCTGAGATATTACTCTTCATTTAAATATGCCACTCAATGACAAAGATTGCAATTCAGAGCTTTTATGCTTAAATATAATAATGCATTGTAATGATTACATTTTTCATAACCTGACAATAGTTTGTAATGGGGACAAGTCCATATTTCTATTTCAATAGCATATTTGACCTTAGGTGATACAGAATGCTGATTTTAGAGCAGTTAAGTAAAGATGCTCTTTCCAAATGTTTCCATCAATCGGGATACATTGGGAAGAATAAAGGCAATATTATCTAAGTGGGCTCTGTCATTCAACATTTAGTTTTCAGAATTAAGGAGATTTAATAAATACATTTGCATGACAAGAAGAACTACACTGTAAGCTTTGACAAATTTATTTTCCCATTGAATCTTTCAATAGCCCCACATTTATGATCATGATTTATGAAGATATTTCAACACTAGATTATATAGTGACCCTAAGTTTTAAGTCCTAGCATATGTATAGATATCACATATTTTATGACAACTTTATTAAGGGGAGACGAGAAATTGAAATTGGAATCTGAAATAAAAAGAGCAATATATTGCAGCTTTATATAATCCACTTGTATAGAAATTTTGAAAATTTTGTCACAGACAGTTTTTACTGAAGACTTTTCTACATGTCCAGTGTTAGAAGGTACAATAACTCTTGAATATTAGTTTGTCTTCTCCATGTCATACATTTGTGCTGGATGTTATAATTTCTACTACATAAAACAGTATTTCTTTAGTTCATGCTATTTCTATGGCTGGAGGAGAAAATCACCAAATGCTTCAATGTTTAAGTGATTTTTTTTTCCTTAAGAACAAAATACATTATTTGAACAATAAATTTCTATTTCTTCTCATGCCTGGTGATTTGAGTGGCATTATTATCTAGCTGTTCCATTTAGCTTTTGTTTTCAGGCCAAATTTCTCTAGAGTGAAAAAGCAAACTGACAGATATTAAACCAATTGAGATACTTACAAAATAAGGTTCACTCTCCTGAAATTATTTCTTATGTTGTAATTGGTTAAAACTGCTAGCGGTGCTGTGATACCTCCCTTTCCTTATGGCCACTGGCAGCCTCCCAGCACACTGCAAAATTTCACTAAAATCATCATGTCTAAGCTGCTTTCAATGCCATATTCAGATAAAAATCTTTCCTTCCTCAGTTGAGTGTTCCAGTGTTATATGACTATCAGTTAATTGATGAGGCATGGTCTCTCCGTGTTGGCACTGACCCCTCTTATTCCAGCCCTCCAAGTTTTGTGATTACAGGTGTGTACCATCATGCACTGGTTCCTCCAATAACGTGTACAAGTTTTTGTTTTCAAAAGCATTCTAACACCATAGAGCTGATTGCTTATGGGTTTGTCCTTCTTGCTGGCTTTTCAGCTCCCAAGATCCAAAGCAGCCTCTACACAACTAACTTGTGGCTACAGTGTATGGTTGCTGAATAGTAGATTACAGAATAGAAATAATCTATTTTAAATACTGTTGACTGCCTCAGTATAATTTTCCGTTAAAAGCAGATACTTCCTTTACTTGGCTTTTGGCAATTTAACGTCTTAGAGATAAGAGATTCTGGACTTATAAATATGTAAATATTCTAACAAGTTACTGTCACGAATCTTGAGAGAAAGCAATTATGAATTTTTTTTCTATTTTGAAATTTATATTATGGAAAGCAGAGAATTCCCATAACAGAATACATATGTATAGATTCTCCATACTTCAAGAAAAGTTCAATGAAAAGTGTTTTTGACTCTGTGCCTTGATGATGCATCATGAAGGGTAAAAAATGTGTGAAGACAGATGTTTATATTTATAGTTGTAGACACAGAAAGAAAAAAAGAGGATTGAAAGATGGGGAGAGATGACTCAGTCCATAAATTGCTCACTGTGCAAATATAAGGACCCAAGTGTGGGTTCCCAGCACCTACATAAAGGCAGATGTGGTACTCATTTGTGGCCAGGGATAGGACCCAGTCAGGTGGGTCCCTGGAGCTTACTGATCAGAGAGCCTAACCAATCAGTGAGCTTACTGGCCAGATAGCTTAACCAATCAGTGAGCTACAGGTTCAGTGAGTGACTTGGTATTAAGAAAATGAGATGGGGATGACTAAGGAAGACAAAGAGAACAGACTTAGAGCCTTCCCATGCATGAGCATGTGCACACACATACATGCATACACACATACACAGAAATATTTATTTCCTCCTATCCACACATGCAGAGGAGGATCTAGGGTTTTGAGTGACTGTATTTGTCAAGCAAACATTCTTTGCACCTTCTGATGAGTTCTGACTTTTAATAAATATGTATTTGTGCATTTGAGAATGGCTGTCTAGCTGAAGAATTATACTGAAAAGATTAATTAATGAACCAACACTAAGTGTGAAGGAGTCACTAGAAAAGAGTTGTGGAATTCAGTCACTTTCTTATTCTAGGAACCATGTTTAATAAGGCTTTAGGTGAAAATGGAAGGCATGATTATTAGATCTGCATGTAACGTAAATGCAGAAAGCAGAGCTAACTCTATGCATGGCAGAACTTCTACAGACTTTAAGAAGTTGAGTTACAAATGAACTGAATCAAACAGGTGATTCTGAAATTTTCATTCATAGATTTTTTTAAACGATTGCTTTTGAAAAACATGATAGACAGCTTTTGGGAAAGGATCTAAGTTCATAACTTCCCACAGTGGGAATAAATTATCTTTACTGACCTGTTAGAGTAATCTTTGGTGACTATATCATGCGCTATAAGTTATACTTTAAGCAGATGTTGACAAAATCAGGCCATTGATAGAATGATGAAGAGGTTGATGTGGGGGGTCTGCAACTAATTCTGGAGGAAAAGCCATTGAAGATATTTGCTGCTTTTAAATTTTCTACACTCAGAATGCCAGAAGTCAAATGCTGAACATTTTCTCAGGCCAGAAGTTTTATGCCCATGTGATGAAGCAGGTGCATCTTGTCTTGTTCTAGGAAGGAAAGTACTGCTGGATATTATCCACTCAAGAGAGTGTGCAGTAATGAGAGAGAAGAGCGGCACTCAACTTAATGCCCTCATTCTTGATCTTGTTCTAGTAAAGCTTGATGTTGATGTTCAAACAGTGTGTTTCCATGCTGACCAAGAACCTGCTCTACAACCCTTCTGCAGATTTCATGTTTTAATATTCTAGGCCTAGGAGGTGTCCGACTTTTGTGCAGAGAACAATATGAGTGATTTGTAATAATGTTCAAAACAAGTACCCTCTATTGTAGGTACATAGAGTACATAGATGAAGTATCTTCATCCTTGGTAGCACTTATGTTTTAGAAAATTAAGCTTATCAATTCATCATAATTATCACTTATAATTTCCATATACCAAGAAGTAAAATGTCACTGGGATTTTGTGGTTAGGATCCATCCACTTTTGCTACCTCTGTTCACTTATGTTTAGAGTGTCTCAGCTGCTTCATGTTTTCCTTGAAAGATGGGTCCATCTTCCAATCATCATTGTAATTTAGGGTACAAAATAATAACTAATATTTATTAGATGAATGGCTAGATGAATGGAGGAACTGTGCATGTATTTTGTATAAAATGGAGTTTTTAAAATAAACTCTCATATACACTGAGAGTAAATTAAAAGTAAGCTTACCCCCAACAGGGGACATGTTCGCATAGTTCTATGCTTTTGTCATTCTAACTTACAATGAAAATATACATTCCCTGAAATTGGGCCAAGTAGAAAACCTGAATGGCGTCATATACTGTTTCAGTTTATTGATGAAATCGGAGCATAGTCTATAGCACGTAATTGTTTTAGACAAGAACATTGACATTGCTGAATTTTTAACAAAATGGTCAAAGGCTGTTTGACAACATTTAATAGTATCTCCAGTAGGCCATAGTAGGCAGCTTATTATCTCCCTTTCTCGGGTGGATACTACACATACAGAGGAAAGTGGCCTTATGTAAAGCGATACAACTGGTCCCCAGATGAGTGAGAAATGATACTTTTCCATACATAATGTGTGTTTCTCATCATGCGTTCTCTCTTCTAGGCAGGATCTCCTCATGGCCTAGACTCAGCCGAGTGTCAGCTGAGTGTAAATGCACCATTTTTATTGTTTTTAATGATCATCAGACACTCTCCTGAGAACAGAACTCTAATGAAGAGCATATGCATAAAAAGGTAGCTTCCTAACTTAAAATAAATAAAATAATGCTACCAATATTAAATTGAGAACCAGTGGTTTCTGGTTCTACCAATAAACCAGAGATGCTTTTGTGTGGTTCTGTACCCATGGCTGCTCTTAGACACTAAAGCCATTCCCACGAAAGCTGGTGAGAACCACATACCAGCATGAGTAGGCACATACTATTTCTATATTTATAGATGTTTCAGTTTCCCAAAATGGGAAGTACTTTGGCTCGCAGCAAATATATCTCTGCTCACAGCTAAAATAAAAATAATGGAACTCTGGTTTCCACATAGGCAGTGCTACACAGGCAGTTTAAATACCAAGTTTTAAAACCAGAGGACTGGTCTGTGCATTTTCCTCCATGGCAGGGAGATGAGTTTGGTGTATGGTGCCTTGGAAAGGATACTGTGCGATTTTTTCCTTCTATGCACTTGTCCCACATCCCTTCACATTCTGAGACATCTCTGAAGAACTTAGCTCTGTGTTAACAAAGGGAATCCTTGTATCTTACCGGAAAAAGTTCTGAAGGAACGAAAGAGACAGAACTTTGCTAACAATAACTACCACATACCTAAGAATTTCAGAGGCCCAAACCTTGAGTGTAAGACTATCTCAAGGGGATGCAACACTAACTTTGTACAGATTCTGAAATCACAGTACTTGAGGCCTAATCCTGATGAAACTATTTTTTATTCAATGAATGAAGTCTTAACCCATCCACCCTCCTTCCCACCCACCCTCCTCCACTCCTTCCCTCTCCCTAACTTTTTTCTCTCCCCTCCCTTCATTCCTTCGTTTCTTTCATTCTTTATTCCTTCCCTCCCTCCCTCCCTCCCTCCCTCCCTCCATTCCTCACTCCCTTCCTCCCTCCCTTCCTTCCTTCCTTCCTGCCCTCTTTTTCCCAGTGCTGGCATCAAAACCAGAGCTTTCTGTAAATGGGTAAGCATTCTACTGCTGAGCAACTCTATCCTGCAGTTATATTTTTAACTCATAAAGTAATAAAGTAATTGTTGTTTATTTTAGAATATATTAGGAAATACCTGATTAACTCTATTGTTAATGTTTTTACATTTTTTCATATTCCAAATTATTAATATAACTTCTTTATATGAAAGTATTGCAGACCTCACCCATTTCATTCCTCATCTGCACCAAGATCATCTCCACTTTCCTAAGCTGAGGGAGATGAATGAGTAGCGAGTGACAAGAGGGGAAGTTCCTAGAGACAATGTGCTCTGTAATAATCCATGAGCCACTGGGTCTTCCCATGTGTTTAACGGGTTAGGGATGGAGTCGAGAGTCTGTAACGACAATCTCTAATTGAAAAAAGGGAAACGGCCGTCTAAATGCTCCATTTTGCCCTCCCTTGCTCCTGTCAGTAAGTAATGGCACAACTGTTCTGAGTATTCCTCTTTAGTTTTATTTTGTTTAATTCAGTCTGTCATTAGAAAGGCTCCGAGCTCTAGGCCTGATGATTACTCTCAGTGGGAGGAAGCAATGCCATTGCAGACTTGTGTTCTAGACAAGCGCTCCTTTATACAATGCCTGGGCCTGCCATCCTAATGAAAGGCTCTTTAAAGAGCAGCAAGGGCTTCTTTTAAGCAGACTGCTACCATGTGCTTCCAACCCTCCAGCACCACTTGCGATGATGAGACAGCAGTGTGTTCTGTTGCAAAGGAGACCATTGTCCTCCTTAGCCTCCAGCAAACTGAGCCTGCTTCAGCGAAAGACACCAGCATTTCCACAGGATTTTTAGCAGTGGTCCCTAACTTTCCCAACACAATAAACCAATTAAAATACGGGCCTCAGTGTACAGAATAGAGGACTCTATCAGCCCTTTACCCTAAGTCAATACCCACAATCTCAAAATAAAAATTTAAATCTTTTGCATTGGTATTTTGTGGGTGGATAATAAATAGGAGGTTATATCACAAATAACCGAGTGCCTATTGAAGACCGTAGCCTTTAAAAGTTGTTTCTGAGAACTTCTGATACATTTGTTTATGTAAGGAAAGGGAAGGCAGTATCAATCATTCAGTTTGTCAGGGCTTAAAAGAGTGACCAATTGCAAGGTATAGCAATGCTCTACATTGCAGGAAAGAATACTATCATTCAGTACTTTAGACATGTGCTGCCCAGGGCCTAACGGTTCCTTAAAGAGCTGACCTTTAGTAAGAACACCTCCAGCAGCAGTTACAGGCTGCCGCATTGCACTTCGTCTATTGAAGAGACATAATTTGAAGTGGAGAAGAATCAAATAATCCAGATTAATATTGAGGGAAGGGGCACAAAAGCATGTTTACTAGTTCAACAGAGCCAAAATGTGTGTAAGTTAAAGGTCACAGACTCCTTCATTCCCTGCTGAGCAAACTCAGGAAGCACATTTGTCTACGCTTTCCTGTCATAACAGGAAGAGAGTAACTTCTTCCTTCTCACAATGGCTTCAGTTTTACCTCCCAAGTCCAATATTTTCTCCCTGAGGGCCTTCCAAATCAATCCCTGCAACACAGAAGGCAGGAGGCTGCCTCAGCTGTAGTTTCCAAACACTTACATTTGTTGAAATGTTATTTAAATGTTAGTGATTTCTTATACTAAACTGTTCCAAATTAAAATTAAAAGTCGAATTTCCAAACATCTAAATTGGTTTCTCTTATTCCCATTAAATGGTCTAACATATTTCAAGAGCAACACAAATACACACTACAAATGGGGAATTTTTAATCTTACGTTTAATTTTGTTATTTATTTTATTTTTTGCTGTAGCCATTACTTTTGAAAAAAATAATAGCTTATAAATATTTTTCAAAAAGCACAATGGGTTATAAACTTTAGAATAATGCTCTTACCAAAAGGCTGAAAGAATTCCATTTTAAATGAATAAATTATGCTGCTAAACGGAGTTTTGTCTGCAAAGGACATGGGTTTTAAAATGTTTACCAATGTTTCTTTTTAATTCACAGTTCAGGAGAACTTCCTTAGTTTATGGGGTCTATTTGCAATGTCCATTTTCCTAGTTTTGGTTTCTCAGTAAAACTACGTCGCATTTGGTGTGTGCATGTGCTAAGCAAGAGGTGACTTGAAAAAGAGCCGGTGTGAGCATGTGGTGTGAGCATGCGTTCACAGAGACCCACAGGCCATTCACTGCCAGCTTTCTACAAAAACCTCGGAATAGTTGAGGTGCACTAAATTAGTTTTACAACTTTTAAGCTGTTTCCCTCTGAATAGAAATGATGCCAGATACAGAAACTAGAAATGAGACAATGAACAACCCTGGCACGTAGAGAAAGCACTTATTTCTCACACGGAGAACATTTTCAAGTTGAGAATTTAGCCTCTCTTGTGCTTTCTCCAAAATTTAAGAAAGTATGGACAACAGTTGGGACAGTCTAATGAAAGAGTTGTTTCCTTCATTATATTGAGATTAACTAGCGAAAGAATAAGGATGTATAGGGGAACTATCCTGTAGATATTTCCAGTTTTCCTCAGTGTAGCCTAAACTCGGATCTGATCAATACCTTTCTTACCACAGCCATGATGTGCCCTCATTTCATTTACACAGAGTGACCTGAGAATAATTTTTATACGAGTTCAGGAAAGATTATGATCTGTCAAAATATTTTATTAAGAAAAAAGGAAAACAATCATCCTTATGAGGCATATACAAACTTACTTGGCCTGAGACAAGGAAAAAAAACCCAAATTTTTCTTTTCAATGACCCTCCTATTCACAAGCTCTGAGCAGGGTGAGGAGTTCTCACTGAAGAAGAGTATCTCAGTTACACAGTGTCAGCTAACACTGGCAAGGGTGAAAATGCTGTTTCTGGTGACATAGGCAGACTATAGAAGTTACTAAGAACCTTTGTCAAAGCAATTAATTTACATTTCTCAACTATGTGGTTTTCTACATTTGAAGAGTGAATCAATCACAATTTCAACAAGCTTTATTTAGGTAAATAGATATAATCTCCAAATTTAGAATTGTAGCCAGCCCTTTTTGTTTTTTTGCTCATATTCTGAATACCATCTCAAAGTGAAGTCACACTAAAATTCCCTGTGAAATTTGAGTGAAATTTTTAAGAACAGAAAATAAAGGCAGGTTTTATCTTTTGTTTTGTTTTGTTTTCTTCCTTCCTTCTTTCCTTTTTTGTCACCTCAGGGAATTGTCATAATTTTTATTGTTCAGTTCAGTGCAAAATATCCCAAATTTAGCTGAAAAAAGAAGTCATTTTGTAGACATGACCAGAAGCAGTAGCCACACTGAATACACTTCTGCAGGCCTCCGCAGCTTACTGCATGCAACATGGCTCAGGAGAGAAACAGCCAGGAGCCCAAGAAGAAGGGATGCTAGAAAATTTAAGAACCCTGAGTCATTTTACTTTGTAAGAAGATTCTCCTTTCTTATTAAAGGGGAATGATACTGGCTGTCTTTAATATGGATTCAAGTTATTGCACTGATAATTATGTGCAATGTTCTTTGATGGCAAAAAACAAAGCGCCAGATCCAAAGGAAGCAAATGAAACTTGAGGCATTTAAATATATATATACAAACTTACTATTTTAGGCCCTAGATATGCTATGTGCAAATATTTCCCTCTTGTAGTTATTCATGTATTTAGATGTCTTTTAATAACAAGTTGCACAAAAGTATTGGAATTTATTTATTTTATCCCTTTCAAAGTAGGAAATCTAAAATATTCAGTATAAAAATATGAGCAAATAGGTTTAGGCTTACTTAGCATTATGCATTTCTATACATTGTTCTTCCTGATGGGACAGATTTCTAATTATATTTTGTTTGTAAAAATGAGTCATATAAAAACTAATTAAAATTCCAATTGTTTCAAGCACTAAATTCAAAATGTGTAACATATGAAAAAGACCAAGACTATATGGCTGTCTAATCAGTGAGAATCAAAGGTTCAAAAGAGGAAAAATGAAGAGGGCGAGATTGAAATCGAGGTCACCATAAGCTTGAAGGCAGAGTGACCAAAATGGTGAAAAGTATTTTAGAAACAATTCAGCCAGCAGCAAACACTTGAAAATTGTGTTACCACATGCACAGGATTTAGGAAACGACTTCCACCCACCCGAGTCATAAGACCTGAATTGTGTGCATCTTGTGTGCTCTTCCTGCCCTGCCCACAGACCATACTGGCTGCTCTGGAAGGCTGGCTAGCGGCTCTCAGCGGGGGAGCCCTTTGTGTTCTTGCTCTACTCCCTTCCACTCCCCTCCTGACATCCTTTTATGGTGGAGCTCCCTTGGAGTGACGACCCAGCAACTTTTCTTTCATATGTTACACAGCACAGGAGCTGTTTTGGCTGTAAGAAACAGTGGCTTAGAGAACATGAGTCATAATGGGAGGAGCAAACGTGTTCTTTTATTGAACACTTTGCATCCTAGGCACCTCAAATGCATCACTTCATATCTCAGCACCGGAATGGGCTGGCTACCTTCAGTTAATCCTTGCTCTACTCATTAAGTTCAGAGAGGCTACATAATCTGTTGGGGAGTTATCATATTTTAGTGTGTGTAATATACTATAATATCCATTAAGCTATTGTAACTGGAAAGTAATATTACTAAGTGTAAGGGTAAGACTAGAAACAGGTTTGTATATCGCTAAAAGTTGGACTCCTATCTATTATATGTTATAGGATGCAATATGATATGACTAGAAAAAGACATGAAGTCAAGTCTTCCTCTTTTAACCATTTAGTTATGATAGATGCATCATGACATCATTGAAAGATGTATGTTTTGTTTTGAATATGAGGAATTTGAGACTGAATCTTGGGCATTATCTGCTCTTCACTATAGAATCTTGGCCATTTATCCTGAACTGAAGAGGATTCTCTAAGCTGTTCGGGATGTTCCACAGTGTGGAGCCCCTCATGACTCTAAAGTCACACACCAGTCTCAGGTCCTGCTAACTGTGTTCTGAATTCTCAGCCGAGCTTTTTCCTATCTCAAGCCTTAGAAATTCTGATTCCTTTAGAATGGTGCAGCGCCCATATTTTGCACCGACTTGGACAGGCCATATTCCAAGCCCGAGTGGTCAATAAAGCACCCGAGCTGCTCTTTCATAATACTCTGCTACGTTCATTCTCAGCTCTAAGTGACATTTGTGTTCTATATTTCCATAGTTCATGTCCATTTCAGTCTACCAGAAGTCTACAAACTATGGCCCACTTGACAATCTAGCCTGTCTTTGCTTTGTCAGTAACACTTTCTTACTGAATCTAGACACATATCCATTTAGATATTGTCTATGGCTACACTCAAAGCACCAAAGAAGATCTCCAAGGCTGAATCAGAGATGGCATAGGCTCATAACACAAACAACCAGGTAGTATTTGCGGCCTGGTTGTTTACAGAACACGTTGCCCATTCCTGGATGAGACTGTTATTCTCAAGTGAATATTTTCTTTTGGGAAGGGTGCAGTTCAATAAAACTTGTTGACTTAATAAATAAATGACATCCAGCTATAAAATAGGATTACTAAGGATTAAATGGAATAATTTACATGCCATCCTTGGAAACTAATTGATAATGACTTTCACCAAGCTGTCTAAATGTATCTGTAAGATAAATTGGCAGTTCATGAGTTTGTTGTACGTATTAACTTGAGAAACTTGATGAAAGTTAAGAAATTGACTTTATAAAATTGGAAACTGAAAAGTGTAAAGTACGAAAAGCTTTTGAATTTTTGTCCTTTTTCAATTTCTAGCCTTATTACACTATTTTACATTTCTAAGTTGGGTTTGGAGTTTTAGTCATTGTCAACTTGTTGTAAAGGAGATAAGAAAGGCAGAACTCAGTGTAAAGTGCCTCTGTCTTAAGACAGCTTCATCTTTCTGAAGCACAATGTACTACTAAATTCTGTGGTATTTCAGGGCTCACTTTGGGTTAGTATTTCTTTTCCTGCAGAAGCCCACACTATTCTGTATGTGGTCAAATACACAAATGCAAAGGCAGAAAGAACAGTGCTCTCTGCTTTCAATAAGAAACAGCAGTGAGCCTCCGTGCGAGGTCCTACTAGGCCACCCCAGTGCGGCAGCTTCAGAAAGAGCAAAGCTGCTGACATTTTTCTTTTCAACATGTGAACACACAATTTAAAGGGAGCACAGGTTAGGGGTTCCTCCGCACATTTGCTGGTTTTCATTATCAGAAGTGACCTACATACTTTATGCCCTTTTCCAAATGGCTGTTTTGACCACTTGCACAGAAAATGAGAGGTGAGCAAGACCAACATGACCATGGATGACAGCTCTTTAGCGCCGTCAATAATCATCTTACACAACCACTGAAGCACAGCTTAGAACACAGCGATGTCATTTTTATTAATTTACTTTAACAGTGTTGAATTAAAGGGTCTGTTGTAGATACAGATTGAGGAAAATAATATGTTGACTCTGAATCCTACAGAATAAAATGACGAAATCAATCCATAATACTTTCTAAAAAAAATCAAACTAAGCTGAATATAAATACTTTTCCCCTTCCTAAAAATATTATGACTTCTATTATAGGTAAGAGTATCTACAAGCATAGATCAATACAACTCTATAGAAATATTTAAACTTGTTCTCTCAAGAATAGTATGTGATAATTCTTGTATCTCTATGGATGTTTTCTTTCCTTAAGAAGAATAGTAAAAGCCCATACAAGTCAACCCCACAGTTGTTCTTCTTTGTAAGTAAAAAGAAGATAGAATGAAGCTCATGAAGCTAGAAAATAGGTCATATTCTTAATAAGCTACAAATGCTAATTCATGGCTTTTTTTCCCGGTAACCAAAATGGATTGTGGTCCAAATAACAAGATCCCCACAGTCAATGATATGTGATGTTCAGTACTGCAGCCTTAATTTCAGTTTCAAGCTATAAACAAATACAAAATTGGGGTTTAATTCTAACATGGATATTGCTTTTTGTCTTGGCCTACAACAATAGACAATCTGTATAAAAACATTGATAGATTCCCTCATGATTTTATATTTTTCATCATTTAATTCAATGTCAAGTCCTGTGAACCTTAGAAGACATTCTAGTTTAGGAAAAAGTATAATTTAAAAAAAAAAATAGAAAAATCTTCCTAGTTCTTGGAAGCTCACTGGCTTTTTATAAAGAGGCCATCTATACAGATGACATAATAAAAATGATTTCTATTCATTATAATCTGTAAGTGCATGCAATATTGTGTTTTAAAAGTGAATTTATTCTCATATTACAGGAGCGTAAACAGGGTGAGTGTCGTTATTCAGAAGCGTGTTGAACCTATTCCGGACCATAAATGGGCAGCATGGGAGTGGGGTGTGTGTGTGTGTGGGGGGTGAGTCTCTCCTCTCTTAGGGCCAAGGAACAGGTTCCATTGTGTGAATGCTACTGTGGGTGCCCAGGAGCACTATAATTCCTCTCAAGGACTGTCACCTGATATTCAACAGAGCGTTGTGTCCAAACTGCCTGCCTACCATCACAAAGCGCAAGCCCTCTTTCCAGCATAAGAGAAAAGTCAGACTGAGGGCACTCATAATGCACGTCTAGGAAGTCTTCAGAACAGACTGTGTCTTACAGACATTATCACTGGAGTTGTAGAAAAAACAATAGTACCATGTTTGTAAAATTCAGAATTTAGAGAAAATACGAGTTAACAGGATGTTCTTCTCTATATGCTTTAGCAGCTAATATCTCGTGTGGGCGTTTTCTTTGTTGTTGTCAGAAGCGTCTGGAAATGTTTGAATTGACTTCAGTCTCCCCTTTGTGATGAATGGAAAGCAAGCCACTTTACAGAGAGAATATTTAGGCAATACTACAAACTGTAAAGCGGATGACCACAAAAGGACTAGTTCCCATGAATGTAAGAATATCTTTGTTTGATGACGTGCGCAGTAGCAGTTCCACACTTATTAAGCTATTCTTGTCGTACAAACACAACTTTCATTTACATCTTGAGGCAGTGCAAAGTGAACAATCACAAATCTTTAAAACATACTTCTAATGGTTAATGTGATTTTTCTTTTCTCTGCTTTTTGCAAGAGATGAAAATCTCAACACTTAAACTGGATTCATTGAGCTCACAGAGCTTCTGTTGATGGATGTTGATAAGTTCAAGATGTTTTTAGTACATTGAACACTAGGAAAGGACACAAAGGGGTGCCTCTTACTCACCTGTCTGTTACGCTCATCCATAATCCTCGTGATCTGAATCTTTTTTCTCCCCATAGTCCCCGTGTTTCTTCTCTCTCTCGTCCCTGAAATTATGTATTTTTTCCTTCCTTTTCTTTCTCTTTCCTGTTTCCTTCAAACACGTTTCCTTCTTCAGCACGTGCACAGCTCAGTTCCCAAATCCTTGCATTCGTTCCTGCTGAACAAAAATGAAAGCCAGTAAATAGTAGTCCCACACAAGCCACTAAACAGTAGTTTTACGCAGGCCACTAAACAGTAGTTCCACAGCATGTCAGTGTCCTAAGAACTAACATGGTCTTCCAACTTCAGCAAGGAAATAGGCTGCACCGAAGCAAAACAATAAAACAAATGAAAATAACTATTTGTTAGAAACACATGGCACATCACACATAGGAGCATATACACAGGGGTGGATTGCTTTTATAATTAAAACAAGCTCATAAGTAATTTAAGAAGTCATTTAAATGATGAAAACTGTGTTTTAAAACCCAACACTTGAAATGAACTGTATTTTTTTGTAAAGAGCTTCTTAATATTTTTAATGAAATTAGGTGACAATTTTCACCCTTCTGTTATGAAAAATTACCTAAATCAGAGAGTTAATGAACCTTTATATACCTGTGTATGCTAAGTAGGGCATCTAATTCATTTCTGAATGGAAAACAATCTCGTGTTTTGACAGCAGAGGTGATAACGTCCCTAGTTATGCAAATAGGATGGACAATTATGAAAGTGCTCTTTGATATATGTAAATGTCAACTAATTTAAAACTAAATCCTTTAATCTTATTTTAAGAAGATCACTACAGAGAACACAGGAAAAGTAATATGGGATGTTTCATCTTATGTTCAAGCATCGCTTAGCAGTGAGAGCATTTCCTCTGGGAAACCTTTAAACTGTCCGTTAAAACAATACTCAAAAATGATGGTTACTGATAAGAAATAAGTGGTGCAAAAATTAAGATTATTATCTCATTTGTAACTATATACTTTTTAATAATAGACCATCAGCCCTCTAAATTTAAATGTTTAAAAGAGACATATCATATCTCCTTAGGGAGTCAGACAAAAATTACAGAAGCTTGATATTATATACCAGAGAGCTCTAGGTCATGAATTAAAATTAAAATAATGATTATCAATTACATGGCAAACCCAAAGAGCACAGAATATTAAAAGTCTATATTTTACTCTGTTTAAAATGATGTCTAAAAATATTTGCACATAATGAAAGTGAATTGCTCTGAAATGGAAGTTAACTAGGAAGCATCCCACAATGCTTGCTTCATTTGCAAGTGGCGGCTTCGGTTATTTTGTCTCCTCTTATGTCAGTGGCTACAACTACTTTACACACTGCTTGGAACTTCTCTGTTGACGCTAGTTAGTCTGTGACAGTGGACCTGAAAAATTCCCACATGTATTATGTAACGCTAAACCACTGTCCTGGCTACTTAATAGGTTATTTGGCTCTAGTTCAAGGTTCTTGGGATAGAAAAGGCTGTTAGATACTTGGTCTGATCCTCAGCTGCCTTTAAATTTCTTTATTCTTCGTCACCTTAAGTACATTTTTAAAAATATAAGTTTAGGTAATTATCTAATTGCGGAGGCTATTGTGATATAATTAGTTCTGGTGGAGTAAGCACTGCTTAATCACTGAGCCTATCCACCCTCCTTTGCCCAGTGTCTTTGTACTGAACTGCAGCTCACTTCAGCCTCTTGGCATACACATATGAGTAACA
Organism: Ondatra zibethicus; assembly: GCA_004026605.1. Classification (NCBI taxonomy): domain Eukaryota; kingdom Metazoa; phylum Chordata; class Mammalia; order Rodentia; family Cricetidae; genus Ondatra; species Ondatra zibethicus. The sequence goes on along the minus strand of PVIU01005545.1, from coordinate 54,756 downwards.
CCACAATCAGCCTGTGCTCATCAAAGATGATGACTCCAGCCACAGTTTTCAATGTTAGCAGCAGCTCTAAAGTTTTGAAATTTATATAAACACATGTTGACTGTATGAAACGCTCCCAACCTAAGGACAGTGCTGTAAGACACCAAGATCACATCCACGAAGAATCTACAAAGCACAATACATCAAACTTTCAACACTGCTAAACATTCCACCTATTTAGTCCTGGAAATGGCCTTAAAGATCACACAACTGGGAACCTTTTCTGCATTCCCTATTGTCTTACCCAAGAAGAAAGCAGCAGTCCAGAATGGTATTTCCCATGTATGTGCAAGACCCCAAGAGACAATCAGGCTTTCTCCACCACAGAAAAAACTACCCATGAACCCCAGTTAAAGCCCTATGGGCACATCCCCCTTCCCTTCTTTTAGCAGAGGCCAGAGTTGCTAGGCTTACTGGGCTGTGCCTGCCTAAGCGCTTACTCATTTTAGGTGGAAGGTCAGGGCAAACAGATTAGAGTGCAGAGGCACGGGGGAGAGAGGAGGTCACTGGCTACAGACCTTGATTCAAAACTCTTATAACCAAGCATGTGGGGAGACACTCCTGACAAAGACTCTTCTTAGAGACAGACAGTGTTCCTCACCACCAAATGCAAAAACCACCCCTCCACATCACCACCCAGCATTTTTCAACTTGGAAGACACTGTTTAGAAGGAGCCAAGTGACGTGGTTGTTTATTTGTTTGCTTTTATTCTTAAAACACAATGGGGAATATTCTTTTATAAATACATCCTTAAATGTACTAATATGCTTACATGTGCATGCTTACACACATATATGAAATGATTGGTGAACATGCCATTGAAAATAGGCTCCTTTTTGAAATATGCCAGGTATGGAGAAAGATGGAAATTTAAACCTAACTCAACTTTTATTTTGCTTGCTTTATAAGGACTATATTCAACTTACTAACTGAAGTGTAGCTTTCTGAGCATTCTTAAAATGCAGCATTGTATAAAGTCCACATGCAGAATAGCAAGACAGCAATGATGTGGCAATTCGTGGAAGATGTCTCCACATTTCAAGGCTATCAGTTAAAATCCAAAGAACTAGGAAGGTCAGCAACAGCACACAACTTTTTTAATTTTTATTTTTTTAGTATAACTATTTATTAACCTGATTTTTACACAAAAACTTACTGCATGGCTGTTTCGAGTATTAATTTATAGGAGGGCTAGAGAAAAAAAGATTATTACTACCACAGTAACCTGTTTGGTTGTCTCACAGGTATGTAAAAAAAGAATATTAATAATTTAACTACATATAGCAGCATTTCAGTCACAGTGAGAACTTTCATTATATATATATATAATCATTCTCAGGCTTATTCTAGACACTACAGTTTTCCCATGAAGGAACCGCTCTTGGAAAATGATAGTTACAGGGAAACAGTCATAACTTTGAACAAGAAGGAAAGAAAAGAACACTCTATGGAGTTACAGGTTGCACTTTTTCCTCTTTTGCCAGCTTAAATAAAAAGGTAGAATCCATCTGCTTACTAAAAAGGGGAACTTCAGTTCGGCAGGCTTCTGTTCATTGGAGATTGCCATAAGCAGACAGATGAAGGCAGAGTGGTTTGAGACCCTCGCAGAGAGTTACTTCTCCTGCAGGCCCCCTCATTTTCAAACAAGCTGGCTTGATTGACATGCACCTCCCCCTTCTTCCTTCTCCCATTCTGTCTTGCCCTCTTTCCTTCCTCCCTCCTTCCCTTCAGCAAATCCCTCCCAGTAACAGAAGAATCTTGACAGAATGGCAGGAAACACGCACAGACTGGGCAGGGAAGGATGTGATGTCAGCGACCGCAAACAATAAAAGGTGCAAAGGTGCTTCCTTCCCTAAACTGCTCCTCAAGTGTAAAATGGGAACCAAAACTCTCCACTTCCTTCTCTGAGCAGAGCAGGCTGGTATGCAGCACACCCCCCATTCGGGCTTTGGGGTGGCTCAGATAAAGGACAGCAAGGGAAAGGCAGAGCAGAGGTACAAAGTGTCTAATTTCTGTCTTTCCAACACCTGAGAAAAAGGCATTCCAACTCTAGGTCAATGTTTCGTTGTGATTGCCTTAAGAAGTCAATATGAGAAAATAAATAGACTAAGTAGACATGGGGAAAGCAGATACACACCCAGTGTCATCTACCACGTCTTACCCAAATCACATTATCTAGTAAATGTCGCCACACACTTTGAATTTACACTTTGAAGCAAATGAAGATTTCTACACAAGGAAAGAAACAAAACACAAGAATTACGACTTTTGGGAACTAAATGAATCAGGATGGCAGTAAACAATGTTTGTTGGTAATATGCATTGATAATTTATTTAGTCCCACACCTAAAAAGAAAGATCAGGGAGTAAGAAAATAATTCGTGTTACTGAGAGTCTCAAGGCACCTTAAAAAAGATCCAATTAGCAATCAAAGAAACTAACACGAACTTTCAGTCTATGGTGAAACTATTTTAATCTCATCACTGCTTGGCTCTTTCTAATGTAGAAATGGCAGTCTACCCTAAAGTTTCTGTAGGAAGAAAACCACATAGCAACTGGATCTGAGTCATCATCAAATTTCAATCGCCTTCCCACAACACTTTGATTTAGAAATTAAACATAACCTTCACTTACGTGTTTTGATCGTAGAGTGAGACTCCCATGCCACATTAAAAGATGTGGGAAGAAATTAATTCTCTGCTGCTAAAATTACCTTTGCAAAGCATGTATTTTTGTTCCAATAAGTACAGTGCAGTCACTTAACCAAAACAGCCTATGAACAAGGCTAAAACATTAGAACATGCAAGGTCAATTTGCAAGGAAAGAATTCTGGATTTCTTTTATTCAGATTGGCAAGTACCATTTCTACTGACTCACATTTGCCTCACCATCTGAAGACCTTGTTTTGTAAAACTTAAGGCTGTAAATTAGGCACGCTGTGTTACACAAGAAATAGCATTGTTAAGTCAACGAAAGGCCCGTGTACAGCAAGAGGCGAGAGTAATGCATGCCCTGTCTCTGTGAGCCTGTGTTTGTTACTGATTCAAGTGATTCAGTGATCCACTACCGTTTCAAGTGGGAAGCTTTGCTCATTCCTTGCATTTAGATACATTAAACTTTCTGCTTTATGATTTGTTTGAAAGACATATGAGGTGTGCAATTATACTTTGGTTTAAAAGAACTAGCAGAACGTACCTATTTTCCCTTAAGAGCTTCAAATGAAATAACCCAATTATTATTCTTAGCAATGCTTGACTGTGTGATGAGAAGTATTTCTTTGGTCCTGAAAATTACTCTATTTTTCTCTAAGTTCCCCATATATTTTAAAGAACAGAGTGCAGTTAATTTTAAAGCCACATAGCTGAAGCACATCTTCCTGAGAGTATAGAAGGGCTGTTTTTTTTTCTCTAGATAAACACCACTGTGCCAAACATTCATTTCTCAACTGATCGAATTTAGTATCAATATGATAAATTCTGAATCGTCTTCAAGAGTCATTGTCAGTATTACACATATAAATAGCAAATACAGTTGGCTTAAAACAAAACAGGTTCTTACTTCTCTGTCTTTCCTACCACAGGGTATTTACAATTCCTTCTGTCTGGAATGTTCCCTCTCTTCCGTGTGTACTCAACTCTTCCTTCTGTCTCAGGTCTCAGTTCCAGCTTCCTAAGTGTTTCTCTTGGATAAACTCTCAAAGCACCAAGTCACTCTCCTTGCCATTAGGGGAAGGAGGGAGGAATCAAATGTTAATTTTGTAGTCCCAGGCTCTATCTTAGCATCAGGTAAACAGTAGGAACTAATCATTACCACTTGATTAACTGAACTCTCTTTATCAAGGTCTGTGCCTCATCTGAGGTATTTACTAGCTATTTTTAATAACTAGTACGGAGAACTTTTTCTCTTATTTTGCATATACAGAAACAAACTGGCAACCCTGGTTAAACCTTGGTGACCTTTATCATGCTGTGCAGTATCTCATAGATAGAATAAGAATACATTACACAGGAGTGAAAGCTGAATTAATCTGTGAATTAAGAAACTGGGGGGATTAAGACACTAGGTAACTGCAGTATGATGATCAAATCCTGCACTTAGAGTTTTCATGTCCTACCTCAAACTCGGAAAACATGTTTTTTTTTTGCAAAATGGTTCTAGCCCCATTAAATACGACACTACAAAAGTGTAGGGTGTGTAGTGGTGCCAGGAACACGGACCACCTACACTTGTAAATTGGTTTTCATGTACATGTTTGGATTAAGGTTAGTAGCAATGTCATTCCCATACACACAGCATGAAGATCTCACTTCCCATAGTATTTCATTTACATTGCTGACAACAAGTGTTCAATGAAGGAAAATAAATGTACAGTGTCATACAGACCTGAGACTTTCTCTTAAGGATCAGCCCTGGAAGAGCTTCAGGCTGCAAGTGTAGAACTAACTAGGGAAATACATCAATTTCCCAGTGACCACAGCTGCTGGAGACTCCATGTGAGTGCTTCTAGTCCTACTGCAGTATCTTTCCCCAAGCACAAAAGCAGATGAAATGTATGTCAGAAATATAATAAGGTAAAACGGAGCTCTCTTTGAAAACCCCTGCAATTAATTTAATAAGGGGGCCTAACTTGCTGTTAGCCCTTACGTAAATCAGCATATTTACACAACGACAGAATTTAGGAGCAACATACCTCCAGACAACTGCACAGCGTTACAAACAATTTAACAAACATAAGGAAATACAGCTTCCCTGTCACAATTATCCATGCCATATTCTGCCTTGGACATTTTCCCCTACTGTAGTTAAAATGGCATCCTGCATTCTCCAAGCCAAAATAAATTTCGAATGGTCTAAATATGTCAAAAACCTCATATTCTTCAACGACATGACAGCTTTTAGTATTTCCATATCAGACAGATTATGTAATTAACGCAGCAGGCTTCTACCATGTCTTTGTTTTCCTAAACTCTGAAAGCCACTTAGGGCTCTGGCAAGGTTTCCCAGGAAGATAGAGCTGTGTGAGCTACCATGCAGCATCACACATTGGGTTCTCTGCTCCCGTTCTAGCCCCTCTTAAGCACATGCAGCTGGATTGCTTTGCTGCTGTTACTGAACAAAGCAAGATAAGCACCATACTCCACCAGCAGTGAAACTAAGTTGTCAGTCTCCAAAGCCAGTTCCGCCTGAAGTGCTACATGTTGCTAACATACATTTCCATCTTATTAGGGTAAAAATCAAATTCCAAAGCATCTTATGTTCTCTTAGGAAAAATGTTATTTTTCTCAATCTTTAGTGTATTGTATTTAATGATTAAAATGGAAATATGCTATAAATGTTTTCCTCTTGGAGGCTTGTATGTGTTGAGCACATTTTTCAGATTTATTGGTGTGTGTGTTTGTGTGTGTGTGTGTGTGTGTGTGTATACACATGCACAACATGTGGAAGAACACAAGTTAGTCTTTTAAAAGATATAGATAAAGCAGTAAGTGTGTTTTAAGATACCTGAGTAATCTTGCCAGTAAAAAAACAGTAATTGTAACATGAATGAAACATGACAGTCTAAGTGAAGATCGTGTTCCACTCCTTAGCCACATATTACATTAAATAATCAAAATTGTGTCCTTGAAAAATAATTTGCTACTGCTATTACTTTCTCAAACAATTCAACTCTTAAAGATGCCTTTACAATGGGACGATATATTACTCTCCAGCTGACATCCTTCTTGAATTTTAAGTAAAAACTACTTAATAAATCATCTGGTATTTAAACTGAATGTCTCCTATTTTTAATTTGTAACTAAACTCTAGATAATTATTAAAATTTACAGGTGGATATGTGTGGTTTTCAAACTGCCATAAAGGCTCCTTAAAATATAGATGATACTTGTGACAATATTATATATGGCTCAATATGGAATTCAGTGATTCATCATTTTTCTCTGTCGCTTCATGTCCTTTACAGCATCCTAATCAACCTAATTAAGGTTTTGTTCATGTGAAACGCCTGATGACAATTTGTTTAACTCTACCCCACTGTGGTATTCTATTACATCTGATCTTCTGACAGCAATCATTAAATGATCCCAACTGGCCCCAATTAAGCCACATGGCTCACGGGCTTCCTTACAGCCAAGTGCCAAGCTCTCTGTTTCATTTACACATTGTTCTTTACCTTGGTTTATTTTCTTAAAGCCAATTAAGTATGTGTCTTATCGAGTGGAACTAAATTTCCTTGTGTAATCTGGCTCAAGACAGTGACTTCACAGTCCCAACGCAGGGCCACACAGGGCTGCGAAGCCAACCTCCCTCGATGTGGAAGCAAGGATGACAGCGACACTTTGAGATTATTTACTTGTGTGAAGATGACTCCCCATGCACATTCTCAAAGTAACACACACCTTTATACAGGCCTGGCTAACATTAGCCAATAGTAGCCTTTTATTTGTATCTGTATTTGGAAGTAGGGGTGGACTACTTAATTTTATTTTTTTTTGACTCTCTATTTTTAAACATTTAAAATTATCTTTTTTATTTCTGTCTTTTTTTAAGCAATAGCGAAGTAACATTTATGAAGTTAACCTTTCTGACCCTTAATTTCTGCTCTAATTTTTTCACATATGCTCAGTTGTAAGCCCTCTAATGATGTTCCCAGTCCTTCCTGTGAACGCAGGTAGCCTCAGGATTTAGAGCTCATTGGCTGTGCATTACCCCAGGGAAATAGCTGATTAAAAACAGCCTCCCAAGGAGAGGAGAGCAGTGCCTACTCACATCTGGCTCTGTTAACATCTGGCTCATCTTATCTAAACTCCTATACGGCTTATATGGAAATCGACCTCTGGCTTTGGTTTGGAGAACTGCAGTTTCTCTAGAGCTCTTTATGCGAGATGTTGAGGCAGAAACAGTTATATTAATCTCAATACCACTGATGTTTGATGCAGGCACCAAAGACCTTAATCAATTACCTTGACTAATTTCAAGACAAATGCACTGCATTTTTGTATCTGTTCTAATTATAGCTATCACTGATCATCTGTTGGTATTTGATACAAGCTATCTGTCACAGTTCTCAGAGCAGATGGATCAGAACGGTTCTGCTCATCTGAATCGTACATTAAACGTTGACAGTAGGAGAGAACTGGCATAGTTGTTATACATCTTATAGGACATTAACCTTGATGAACATGTCTTTGTTTTTATTACTTGACTTATAGAAATAATGCTGAAGAAAAAAGAAAGCTAATGAACAACACAATTTTTAACATTCCAGTATAGTTATCAACACTGAGAAGAGCACGTAAGTGTAAGTGCAGTTTCTTTATAAACAGCCGAAGAGCTACCTCATCGTCCCTTATATAACTTACTTTCCTCAAAAGAGGAACATTCAAAATGTCTGTTACAAAATGCTGATGATGTAGAAAATACCAGTCAAATTTACAACTGACTGACTTAAAAAGTGTAATAAACGTTCTGAAATTTCACTGAAGCAAAACAGACTCGAGCGCAGTACTATGAAATATTCCTCACTCTATTACAGTAATCTCCAATAAGATTTGATGTTAATTTTAGAGCATGTGTCTGCTAAAAAGGGCAAACCCTGCAACAGATTTAGTACAAAGAGGCTGAAAATATCCTGTGGAAAAAAAAAATCTGTAGCAAAATCAGCCAGCCCCAATCCTGCCATTACTCAGCACTGCGGTGCCGTGCGCGCGGATGTTTGTAGTGGTTTGAGAGCCAGCAGGGGTGGGAACTTGACGCACTCGACTCCAACATGATTGCAATTGAACCTCATCAAAGTAAGAGCTCATAATTTGTCACAGAAAACAGCCAATTAACATATGTTAGAAAAAGGCTTCATAAAGATAATATATGATTAAAGACCCAGTGCAGCTGTTGAAAATCAAAACTATGCATTTAAAAAAGAAATCTCAGCCCAAGCTTCCGTATGGTTAAACTGATAATGGCTACTATGATTTTTTTTCAAAGTAGAGAAATATAATTACAGTACTTCTTCTAAGTTTAGGGTTATGGCGAGGGAGAGCTGGGTACCGTGGCAGTATTTACCACGCCTTACTCAGTTCTATAAATAGTTGGAGCTCTTGCCAAAACTCTGTAGTTACTTTGTTATAGAGCTATTTTAAAACACAGACCTTCATTGTGAGCTAAATGGCCTTCAGGATGTAGTTTGTAGTTACTGCATTCCTCACAGAGCTGTATCCTTCCTTTATCTGTGCAAAGCTCCAGGACAGGCAGACTCTCCGCACTGCAGAGCATGCCGGGGCTGTGTAACACACGCATTTAACACTTCAGAGCTTTGGTCAGGTTTGGCGGTCAGCAAGGGCGCCAGCAGACTTTAGGAATGAGATTAAGGTGCAGCAGGCAGTAGAAACCTTGCAGGAAGATGCAGTTCCAGCCCTCAGCCAGAGATCTGGAGAAGGCTGACTGCCGTAACACATTCGGTGCATTCTGATAGCACATTTTAAACTAGACTTTTAGTTTGGACCACATGAAAAATTAAATTCTAGTTTAATTGTTATTATGCATGGGATAGATGGGTCAAAATCATAGTGCTTAAGAATACATGCAAATGTCTGGTTGTTAGTCACAGTGTTGGAGACCAGCTTCGACAAGGATACCACTTGCCAGAGTAGGGGTATGGGGATTAGAGAAATAAGTAAAGAGAATGAAGACGAGAGTGAAACATAGGATAGTATCAGTAGGGAGTTCCAGTGAGTACTGAAATCATCCAAGTTTAATTTCCATTTGCTTAAAATACCCCAACCCCAAAGGTGGGAGCAAGACACAAACTGCATTAACATGGCACGAGGAAATGAACAGACTAACGGAAGGACCGACTGCAGGCTACATTCTTCGTTAAACATTCTGTTGCCAGAGCAAGACAAGAAACGATCACACCCTAGACCAAAATATTCTGTAGGCAAACCACTCCCTGGGTGAAATCCATTGTTATCTCCCAAAGGGAGTAGGAATTTAGTTGGGTCCTTAGACTCTTGTTTGTGGTAAAAACAGATCTACTTCTTAATACCTGAAATACCAGGTCTGTACGTGCTTGTTGACAATAACCTTGAGCAAGCAGAACTCTCTGACCTGAATCAAGGTGGGACCTTCCTTTGAGGTAGAAACAGATAATAACCTTGAAGGAATTGAACTAAGGTCCAGCTCTTTGACCTTACTCAAGATAGAATGGACTCATACCTGTGGGCCCTGTCAACAGAGACCAATAGGCATGAATCATGATAGCTCAATGCCCAGATATCACTGGGAATGCAGTAAAGAGCATATGGGCCCCATGAAGCTTATACTTACATCTACTGGGACAAGCATCAGTGCACAAAGTCAACAATTATGATGGCGTAGATAGAGACCTCCTGTGGAGGAAGTGTCAGTACAGTAGAGTGCGGTAGGCTGGGGTGAGCTGCTGCAGACGCTACTAGTACGCTGTTCCTTTAGAAGACACAGGAAGATATAAACCACTTGGAGTGAGGTGTGTGTGATGAGGAGCACACCCGTCCTTTCCTGTCACAGGTGTTGCAAACTCTGTCACATTAGAGTCTCCTGAACTTTGGTATCTCATCTAAATGGTGGAAACAATAATTTATTCATTCTATCACATAAAATAGAGCCATACTCACTTATAAAATTCATTTTAATGAAATTAAGTATAATAACTTCTTTGTGTAAACCTCTTTTTATGACTATGAACTACCATTTAAAAAACATATAGCACTTTAAAGCAACAAGAAAACTGTGACGCCAATGGACTCTAACTAGATGCCAGTGAACTCAAAGACACTTCTTTCCTCAATATGCAGCTGTTTTACGAGAACACTGCCAACTGGGTGAAACCATTCCTGGGAGCATCCGGGTTTTTCCCAGCTGTAAGCGTGGATAGCACCATGAACAGTATGGCAATATGCTCCAGGCTTCTACAAATGCAAATCCCAGCACTGAATAAGATTGTTTCCTTCGTGAGTAAACAGGCTTAAGAATTACCAGTATTACTTAGCTATTTGCTGAGTTGATTCATTTTTCTTTCAAAAGACCTACCATGGATGCAATCAGCGGAATTTTGATTAAGTTCTCAGTAATATCTGAAAATCCTAGAGTCTCTTGCACTGAAAATACTCATGTATCTTTGGGTCGCCCCTCTAATGAGAGATGTTATATAGCCTAAAGCCAAACAGATTAATTTCCAACTACAAATGAAAAGACAAATTGAATTTCCACTACTTTTTAAATCAAAGCATTTTAATGGGAAGGAAAAAAACAAATTGAAGGATTATGACTAACTTGATAAGTATGGAGTTAGAGTGATGGAAAATTGATTCCCTTTCATTTAAAGAACAGTGACACAGAAAGAAAGAACTACATTATTGTAGCAGATGGATACAAATTTTTCCTTTGTAGTGTGACTTTACAAAAAATGAGGCAGACATTTTTACTGCCCCCACCTCAATTTTTGGAGGCCATTTTCCTACCTCAAGAACATGATGAGTTTCAACCAAAATTGTACAACTTGCCATATAGCCTAAATTAACACTTATTGCAAGGTCAAGGGCCAAAGGAGAATCACAAACTTAGAGAAGTTCTTAAGTGACAAAAATTGTATTTTTCCCCCATCATAAAATAATGTTTTTTATAGGAAAAACTTAAAACATTTAACTTTATGCTTAATGCTAGCCAATAGTTATACTGCGTTTTCTCTTCTCCTCCCGATCTACTAAAGTGACCTTTGCTGTCCATTTACACTGAGCTCAAAACCCAGTCACGACTGTACACAAAACAGGCGTGCAAAAGAGCTTTGTGTCTGACTTGAAGCATTGCTGCTCCAGGTTTTCATTTCATCACCTTTGGTTATCTCCTTTTCCACATGTTTAGAACTGAGGGGATATGGCGAGTGAAACTGTCAAAGAGCTAGGAATAGAGGTGTCTTCAGACAAGGAAAATGCTTCCTGTACAATACACAGGCAGGGATAGTGCAAGCACGTTGGGAAGGAAGGGCGCCTGGGCCAGAACTGAAAGGAGACGGCCCCTGGAGTCCAAGGCCTGACAGGAGGCTCCTTATCTCTGCTCTGTCCTAGGCTGTTTTCAAGGATAGCTCAAGCCATCCTTGGCAGATAACAGTAACTGGAAAGTATTACAGTACTTCCCCTGTAGAAAAAAATCTGTTAGTAGAGATCAGAAATTAGTAAACTGAGCTGTTATTTCAGCCTGATGATTCTCTCTAATTTGGAATTCAGAAGAAAATACTCATAGGTATAGGCAAGTTTGTTACTCTCCCTAGAGATCTCAACAAATTTACACACTCTTCCTAAAATGGACTCCAAAGACAACTGTCCAGTAGCTCTATGCCCTCCCTAATTTCTCTGTCCTGAATTCCAGAATATGGAGCATTTCCCAGTTTGTTTGGGTGAGCTTCTGGTAACACTGTCTCTACATAAAGAGGCAAGCTTCCTCCCTCTGAAGGTGAGTAGCTCACACTGAAAAATGATACTGAGCTGGAGGCCAGCATAGGAGTCTTTATCATAATGAAGAAATGCAAAAAGAATGGAGAATCATTCTTCTAGGTTTTTTTTTTTAAAAAGCACATTTTTGAGACACATACAGGAAATAGCTGATTATTTAAACCAAATGTATAAATGGATATTGAACAATCAAAGATTGTAATTAGTTTTTAGACCCTGAAGAACTGAACACAAAGCTGTAGTTTTGGGGGAAGAAAGGGCTGTGTAGCGCTCACATGACTTCTACTACTCACTAGCCACATGCCTGTTCAGCAGGCAGCAACTTCAAGTGTCATTTTCTACAGGCACACAAGACAACAAGTTCAATTTCTAAGATGCCTTTCAAGTTCCTAAATGGCGCAAATTAAAAAACAGTGTAAAATACGAGGGTGGGATGACCTCTTAAAAGGGTAGAAAACAATAGATTGCCAGTAGGGTTTCATTTCTGGACAAGACTCTATTTTCTTACTTTATTGTTTTTCCTACTAAATGTTTGTTCACTTCTGTCTCAAGTAACAAAGGTAGTTAAGACCAAGGCTGCAGCCTGTACTTGAGGCAACTAATCACATTTTAAAGTTTTAATAAATAGGCAACAGCTGAGGAACTTCCAAATATTAAGGCACTAAGGCTGACCTGAACTCTGGTGCTCACAGAGGCCTGCAGAGTCGGCACTATTTGCATTTTACAGAGAAAAAGCAGGAGGGCAGAGAGACTGAGCATTTTGTGGAGCTCTGCACAGCATTTGAAGTTCAATTTCAGCTTATCTATAAAATCTAGTCTCAGAGTCAATGCTTGAGCTACACTCCACTTCATCACATTGTAAAGCAATTTTCTTTTCTTTAAATTTTTTAAATTTTTTTTATTAGTTTTTTTTTTTAAAAAAAATACCAATCCAAATTCCCACTCCGTCCCCTCCTCCCATTCCCTACACACACCCTTCCACCCCAACCCCCTCCCAATCCTAGGAGAGGGTAAGGCACTTTGCTTTTGGAAGGTCCAAGGCCCTCCCTACTATGTCTAGGCTGAGCAAGGTATGCATTCAAAGAGAATAGGATCCCAAAAAGCCAGTGCATGCAGTAGAGACAAATCCCAGCGCCACTGCCAGTGGCCCCTCAGTCTGCCCCAGCCAAACAACTGTCAACCACACTCAGAGGGACTAGTTTGGTCCTATGCTTGTTCCTTCCCAATCCAGCTGGAAAAGCAATTTTCAAGGTAGTTGTGGATGAACTGAAACTCGCTATGTGGACCAGACTGGCCTCCATCTCACAGAGACCCACCTGCATCTGCCTCTCAAATGCTGGGATTAAAGACACACACTACCATGCCCAGCTGTCAAGAGTATTTATAAAGTCAGCGCAGAAGGTGTGATGTTCTTAAATTCAACTAATATTATTTTTTCTTGATAACAAAAATGAGTTTACCCACTATACCAGCAGGGAAACAGAATGACATTTGAGTTCGATATTTGCTTTTGTTATTGGGAATCACAAGGTCAGCAGCATTGGCTGTTTCCACTTTGACAAATGAAGGAGGCTGCTCACCACTGAAGACAGGTAAACATACACAAATGAGCAAGGATTTGCCACAGAAGAAAATCTAGAATGATGAGACATCTTAATAATGGAATGGAAGAGTTTTTTGACTTCTGATGAAGACAAGAATTCCAAGGATTATGAGAGACGTCATGTTTCCAAGGCTTAAGTAGCTATCTGGGTCTCCTATAGAGCACCTTGAGTGGACTTCTAAACCAGACCTGATTTAATCAACTCTCACATTCCTCAGCCTGATGCCTGACCCCTTAATGCTTATCTTGCTTTTCCTTCAGCTGTCTTTGTGTTTCCTTTGCCTTCATCTCTTCCAATCACTGCTAAAATACTCCTCTTTTCAGTGGAGTTACTACCTCAGAATTTATACATTTGTCCATTTCTTCAATTCTATGGGTTTGAGAACTCTGAATCTAGTTAGGTATTTCTAGCACATTTGCAATAACGTTATTTTAGATGTAATTTTACAGCTCTCAGCTTTATGATACACATATCTGTTATAAAAATTAACTGACAACAGTTGGTATATTTGACACTATGATCTTAAGTTATTGTAAAATCACACTTTGGTGTGTTACAACTTTGCGTCATACAGTATATTATGTAGCCTTGTGTTTTCAAGGTGAAGCAAGAGTCAGCATGTGTCAGCCTTTTCGCTACTTTCATAGGTAGGTGATAGGACTACTTTTTATTTTTCCATTCTTATATTTACACATGTTATTGTAAAATTTAAAGGCAACAATGTGTCAAGGTCATTGGAAAACTCTATAGGTGATACTGGTATATTACGTCCAAGGCTGAACTTAATGTAGTTGTCACCTGAAAGACAAAATTGTTGCCTCTTTATTCCGTGTGCTCTAGGAGAACTTTCAGTGAACAAGAAATCTTTACATTTCTAAGTCCAGCTGGTAGACATTTTTTTTTATCTTTAATTATGTTCTTGAATGGAAAAAATAAAACAAAACAATGTATGGAAAAAAAATCTGTTTTCTGTTTGAGGAAATTGTAAAGACATTTCCTCCTATATTTGAGCTAGGACCATAGAGAAGAAATACAATGAAGCATGGAGAAGAAAACCAATGGGTAGAGTTTAGTGATTTAAATCCAACAGCAACCAGCCAGCACCAGTACATAGTAGCTTTTATGTAAAATAGGTATAAAATTCCAGCTAGCTCAGATATGGAAGGTGAGTTGCTTTCAGATAATTCCTGTTCTTTCTAATGCAAATAAAAAATATAAGCTGCATATAAAAAAATAAAATAAATAAAAAAGATTGTTTAAAAAATGAAAAAAAAAAACAAAGTGAAAGAAACCCTGTAATAATTTTACATCAGCACCCTGGCCTATGGGGACATCTAGTAACAGAAGTGTTTCAGAAGGGGAAACACTGAAAAGTGTTAATTACCTTAGGCACAAGAAAAATGTACATTATCATTAAGTAACCAGTTGACATAATCGCTAATTGTCCACATCCTTGAGGATTCTAAAATTCAAGATTATATAAAGGGTTTATCTTTTTTGTGTCATAAACTAGAGAAACAACAAATATAGTAACACTTATCAATTCCTTTGTAAAAATTAGCTGATATCAATATTTCCTAAATTACCAGGGAGAATTTGAAGAGAGGCTCTAGTTTTTCTCTTTTCTTAATGGATCTTTACAAGAAAGAAAAATTTGCCAAGCAAGAAAAAGAATTAGGGAGGGGTGTCCTTTCTTCATAGTGGAAATACAATTATATATTTGTATTTCCTAGCCAAGGTGAGAGACACACTGGGTATTAAGATTGACTCGGTCATATCATCTTTCCTGCCTTCAGATGATGCCATACAGAAATTATTCCACAAAGATTCTACCTCTCCTATTTTTAAGACCTTCCGGAAAAGGAGCAACACAACCTTCCTCAGCAAACTATTTTGATATTTCACAGCTCTGACCCAGGAAATTCTTCCCCTCAGTTAATCCCTCAAAGAATACTTTGACTTCGTTCCTCTTTTCTATCCCCCTGCACAGAGAGCAATATTTGGCAGACATGTCTTCCTTTCCTGTACTTGAAGACTGGAATAAATTCCACCTATTCTCTTAATTTTTCTTTACTTCACTTCCTTTTCCCCATTGTCAAAGTTCTTCCTTTCAAATTATGTACTTGCTTTTAGTTTGAGAATCCAAAAATATACAGAGTCATAAAGGAAAGATGTTCAGGCTGCGTGTGGTGGTGCATGCCTGTAATTCCAGCATTTCAGGGGGTGGAGGCATGAAGTCTCAGGCCAGCTGAGGCTACACAGCAAGGCAGTGTCTCAACACCCCCCCGACTCACCTAAAGCACTATTGATATCTCACCTATTTTAATTTTGCCTCATTACCCTTGCCAGGCTTGTTTTCAGCCAACTTCTCCATTCCATCTTTCAAGACACTCTAATTGCATAGGATTCTTTAGCCATTTAAAGTTCTCCCTTAAAGTACCGATTTCACTATTTCTGTAACTCCCGCTAAAATTTGTGTGGTTGAGAGGTCTTTTCCCCACTGATGAATGAGGTTGTCATCCATAACAAAATCAGGAATCCTGAAAAACTGAGATTATATCTATTACTTTTCCTCTATACTTTATTATTAATAAAGTCTTCCCACCTAGCAATTATTATTATCAAATGATTCTGTATTCATTTTGTGCTCATGCTCTGAGTTCTTAGGATGGAAATCACAAACTGGATTTAATTTTTTTTCTTTTTTTTTGGATTTAGTTTTAGAAAGAAGAGAGCTACTGACTGGGTCATCTTTCATTTTATTGAAAAAAAAGATATGATATACTATAATAGTTAACTACTAAACTTCTTTAGCCGGTAGCTTGTAGACTTGCAATAGCAGTAATAGCAAAAATTCCAGCAACTAGATAATCTTAACCTAACCTGCCCAGGAGGAATTCCATAAGCTCTTCATTTCTTAGTGCCACTTGCTTCTGAACACTGGTCACACATTAGATTTCATGTCACTATGAACACAAGTTCGTGTCACTGAGGAATAAAGGTAAAAAAACAAATCAAAGCAACACTTTACTCATTCCTTAATTCAGTGATATATTTAGAGTAATTATGTTCTAGGGATTGTTCTGTGTGATGCATGAAAGATTGAATGGGCAGGGTTTATGCTCTCACAGAATTCACAGTTCTTGCACTACCTATGCTTATTTCCCATCCATGATAAAGAGGGAAACACTTTGTGTTGTTGGTGCTTTGGGTGAAACTAAGTACATTTATAAAAAGTATCTCCATTTTCCTGTTTTTACCTGGTTCAAGCCTTTACTATGTCTTAGAATGTGCACCTTCCCCATTTTAATTCTTCCCTTTCTCACAATTCCATTTGATTTCCACTCTCAATTCAGTTCCAACCCCCAAAACCCAACAGCTCCTCTCTTTGTAAACTTCTGATCTAAGCTATAGTTGTCTCTGGTCTCTTTGCCATCCTTTATGCTCAGCACTAAGTTTTCTAAGGGCATCCTGTAATACACTTAAATCCCGAAGTCTGCTCTCTTAAAATACATCTTTTCTGCAGCCAAGGGCTTCAGAACTCTAATTGTGCCTGGACTTGGAACCTAGAATATTGGGAAACCGTGGCTAATCACCAGGGTTGATGAAAAACTTATTAATGAAAACCATTTGCCTCAGCTTCATTGAGAGAGAGAGAGAGAGAGAGAGAGAGAGAGAGAGAGAGAGAGAGAGAGAGAAAGAAATGAATACACCAAGAAGGACTGTGATTTCATGTTTCTTGATGTTGTATAACTGAGTGATCTGTGACAATAATATTTAAATATTTCTATTATATTCAGATGAGAGCTAGTGATCAATGACTATCATGTAATAAAAGATAGGGGATGTCTGAAATTGCAACTTAGTGCAATTTCAGACATCAATCACATAAAAAATAAAGTATAAGATACACAATGAGAAAAATCCTTTTTGAGAATTTATGAATACAGAATAAGATGTGAAATTACAGTAAATAAAGAAGTGGGAAATACAGTGATGATTTCTTTGTCAGAATTTTAGTTTTCATTAAATGTGTTGGAAAAACTCTCAGGAGGATGAAACAGTGAGATAAAACAGAAAATATCTGTGTAGCTAGGTGTTTATCCGAATGTCATGTGTCTAGATAAAATTTTCATATTGTGTATGGGAGTCTAAATAATAGTAATTGTTTTAGAAAAAGGTGATATTCCAAGTTACAATCTCAATTGAATCCAATAAGTCAAGTTTACTTGACTTACTTTTCACCTTTTAAGGCAGTGAAATGACCTCATACTATGGCTGCATCATGGCACAGTATAATTGTGTGAACTGCATAGATTATGGGACAAAATGCCTTGGATTTTTAAAGAGAATAGCATGGAAATAAGTGAAAAAGTTCCTGCATTATTAGAGATTTTTTCCCAGAAGTCTTGAAATTACTGGTGTGTAGAGTTCTGACAGTGAGGCATCTGGACTGGAGTGTACACATGGCGATGCTCACTGTGGCCAATGTTCAAAGCACACGACGTCCTTCACCTGCCCTACCTAGGAGAGGGCATGATGGAGATTGGGCATATACCAGTATTTCACAAGCTCCCAATTCATGTGGTGTTGAGACACTGATCTCAGCTTATTAAATTTGGACACTTTATTTTGCAAAAGCTCTCCAGTGTATTTTCTGTGTGGTGTGTGTGCGTGTGTCTTTACAATAAGAAAAGGTTTCTCATTTGAATTTCTTGTTTGATTAGCCCTTTGCTATTTCCTAAGCCTCTAAGTTTATTCTGTGCTCACACACCTAAACAGAAACAGGTTCACTATCCCTTAAAAATACTGCAAATGTATATACTAATTAACTTTAATAACCTTCTCCCTCCAGTGAAACCCTATATTTTAGAATTAAGCTAAAAAAGAAAGCAATTTCTATTTCTTGAATTCTATTGACACATTGCAAGAAAATCAATTATCAGGCAGAAATCTGGTACTCAATTATATTAAAGTTGTGATTTCCTTAATTCCAAAATTCAGTTTGGGAATTCAATGTTTTTCTAACACTCAATCTCTTTATTACAAGTTGCAAGATAATAACTAGGTAATATACATGTTTCTAAGTAAAGATATCATGATTTATGATCTGTTGCCAAATAGCCATGGCTTTCTGCACTAGACTGTTATGTTAAGAAATCCAAGTTTAGATTAAAAACACAGCCAAGAAAGAAGACTAAGATTTGGCCATTTTTGTCCTAATTTGTGCTTGACAATGTATTTCTCTGAAACAATTCTTCATCCTTGCTGTAGTGTTCACACTGAATGATCACATCGTCAGGACACTTTCTATTATTATAGTTAGATATGATATCTGGGTAAATTCGTACTGCCACCTTATACTCTTTAGCATTTTCTGTTGGAGAAATAGAAGCATGGAGACAATCTACAACCTGTCCAACTTTTCACTCCAGCGATGCCTAAATCTGGCTCTTGAGGTGAGGAAGCCTAAGGAGTTCATGGTTCTTCCTTAGGCTATGCTGCTCCAAGTCAGGATGTGTATTCTGATGATGTACTTAAAATCTACGTGTCAAAGGTCTCAGCCAGTTAAAAGTGATGGATATCATATTCAAGTGAACCTGTAATCTGTGCTTCTGTCTGAAAGGAAAACTCGAAGCGTGGTTCTCAGTAGATCAGAGGGGCTTTCTATTTAGTTTTAGGGTTTTTTTAAACATAGTTTTGAAATTGGATTCAGCTCCTGTTTTGTTTGTATTTTAAACAGAACATATCAAAATATCCAAGCAAATTCAGCTTTTTCTATGGTTTAAATGGAATTCCTGAACACAATACAGCCTATTCAAGTCAACTCTTTTTTCCTGTGGTACATGGTTTTAAAGTGTTATAGGTAGTGGTGTCTCCTTCCAGGTATCCATTTAAAGGCAGGTTCATATGTTGTAGTTCAGGCTAGCCTCAAGCTCAGTGTGCAAACCAAGCTGGCCTTCACTTACTTTAGTCTCCTGGGATTACAGTCATGCATCATCACTCTAGTCATAGGGTTATAGTTATAGGTTATATAGTAAACATCATTTACTTGCAATTCATATCCAGGGATAAAATATCTCCAACCTTCTATTCAGCATGTGTTGTAGCAATTGAAGCATAGTAAGACTGTTTGGCCTATCTTCACAGAGGACTTTAAACAAGAGCTGTAAGAAGCTGAGCTGATCCACTTCTGTCTCTCTCTTAACAAGTAAATTCTCGAGGGTACTCTGTGAAAATAATTCACATGGTGCACCTGAAATGACCCATTAATTGCAAGCATCACTCTGATACATGAAATACTAAAATATGTCAGTGACCAGAGACTCTGCTTTAATTGTACCAATTGATTAATTTTGAAAGCATGCCAAAATTTGGAATGAACAATTATCTTATTCTCCAATGCAGTGGCACCTGTAAATGTTATTGTCAACAGCTGGTTCAAAATACTAAACAACCCCCATGACTCAGGAAGGATGAGATTTTAAATGGAACCACACTAGTGGGACAATCCTCCCTTTATAGTCACTGATCACTTCCTGTATAGAAATAGGACATACAAACAACTGTAAGAAACCGTAACTTGCTCAGGTTTTTTTTTTTTTTTTTTTTTTTTTTTTTACTTAAACCATATTTATGATGCAGGCCTTTCAGCACTGACCTATTGCTAACTTGTGTGTTGTGGTAGATTTAAAAAGATCACATTACTGTCCGAGTCTTTTGTGCATCACAATTCTAGGCCTATGTGATACATTCATCTGAAACAGAAAAGGATGTATTTAGACATTTTACTGCAAACATCTCAAAAGTTTGAGAAAACATATTTTATATAACTTAAATCCTGGAGTGATAAATTATCAAGATGTGTGTGACCATGTGAGTGTGCATGCATGTGTTACACTCAGAAAAATACCCCCCACTTTCGAGAGAAGGTCTCTACTGGCCTGACCCCTCCCCCCACATTAAACTAGTCTGGCTGATCAGCAGGCTCTAGGCTCTGCCTACCTGTGCTTCCCAGTGTTGGGATTATAAACCAGAGTTAGTCTCCATGTGGCCTGTGGCTCAAACTCAGGTTGTCAGTCTTGGGAAGCAAGAACTTCACTGACTGAACCATCTTCCCAGCCCTTGGTGTTAAGAATTTTTATCAGACAAGGCTAGTTCAGGCACCCTCTCCTCTGCTGTCCAAGTACATAGCCTTGTCCCATAGTCACATTGATGAATATCTTGATCATCACCATAGAAATTTCATCCGATGGATGGAGATAGAGACAGAGACCCACATTCACATCAGAGCAATGGACTGAGCTCCCAAGGTCCAGTTGAAGAGCAGAAGGTGGGAGAAGATGAACAAGGAAGTTAGGACCGTGGAGGGCTGGTACACCCACTGAGACAGTGTGCCTGATCTAATGGGAGCTCACCAAATCTAGCTGGACTGGGACTGAATGAGCATATGATCAAACCGGACTCTCTGATTGTGGCTGCCAATGGGGGCAGACTGAGAAGCCATCAATAGGACCTATCTCTTCTGCATGTATTATCTTTTTGGGAACCTAGTCTATTTGGATGCACACCTTCCTAGGCCGGGATGGAGGTGGGAGGGCCTTGGACTTCCCACAGAGCAGGGTACCATGTCCTCTCTTAAGGAAGCAGGGGGAGGGAGGAGGAGTGGGGGGAGACTGGGAGAAGGGGAGGAAATGTAAATTTTTTTTGAATGAAAAAAAATAAAAGAATATGGAAAAATTTTTATCAGGTAAATGTTAACCTTTTAACAGTAATTTTTTTATTATATTAAATTATTTGTCTATGTCTTTCCCATGTGTGCTTTCTAATCTTTGGAACTTTAATTATGAAGGGCATAAAAATATTTGGCTGTAGATCTATAACTCTACTCTTTGGAAAGTGTCACCAAATACAAATGACGCTTCCCCACAAGATAGAATACTGAGAGCAGCAATGTACTCCAGTAAGCTGTCAGATGAGGCGACAAGGAGAGAAGAAAATCAGTATGGGGATAACCTTATGAACGTTAGTGTTAGAACTAAAGAAAATTAATCAGTAAAGTTCTAAGAAGGCCCCAACATGGGAGAAATATCGTTCAAAATACAGTTTATTCCTGCAAGGAGACTGCTTGTGCTGCCTCCAAGGTCACTGCCAACTTGTATTAATGGCCACATTTGGTGTATGTCAGTCACATGAGTTAGAGCTGCCTTCCTGTCTTTCCTGCATAATGACCAGCTTCGTAATGTGCACTGACAATCAAGGTGAATGAAGGTGTTTTTTAAAAATACGGATGGAAGAATTCCTTTCCATTGCTATTCTATTTTGATTGTAACAAGCATGTGGAATGTATGTAGTCTGGCAGGAAAGAAAATTTTAAATACTGCATTTTAAATATTGAACTATTTTTGAAAAAGGCATTTTGATTCCTAAGGGGAATTATATGTGGCTGCATTGTGAACTTTTCCTCAAATGCATATTTGCTTACATTGCTGCAAAGACACAAAATATTTTAAAATATGGGAATGACTTTTTTTTAAATCTAGAAAATGTCATTGCAATACGGAGTTAGAAACAGAATGATTCAGTATTCAATAGTTAGGCTCTATTGCAAATTTGTAATTTTTCATTTATCAATATTATTCATCATTTACAGAAGAAATTTGAGCATGTAGGCATATTGGCTTCTGAATTCATTTACTGACTAGAGTATAACAGACATATTTATGTTCTTAGAGGGAAAATAGATGAACACATCTCCTTTTCAGGGCTTATATTTAAATGGAATAAATCACTCCATCAAAGAATAAATGATATTCTAGTACATTATAATAAGACATGATAGTAAGAGACATCGCTATTAAAAATTTACTGCCCCAGCCCTAAAATACCAGCATAGTCCTGGCTTGAGATCAGCACTATGTTAAAAATATTTGGAGGACTGGCAATTTTAACTCCTGATTTGCTATTGTAATACAGCTGCTTGGTACCACACACATTCATTAAAACTGTGGCTGGAATGACTGGGAAGGGACGTAGTGGTGAAAGGCCCCTGCTGACATCAGCCGACCTGGGCAGCATTTTACAACTATATTTAGAAAAAGATCAAAAGAGCTGAGTGCAGCAACAATTCTCCATGCCAACTTCCGCTGTTACCATTTTTCTTTTTCTTTTTTGGCAACTCATTTCTAAAACAAATGTGTTTCAA
The DNA here is from genome assembly GCA_004026605.1 of Ondatra zibethicus. Classification (NCBI taxonomy): domain Eukaryota; kingdom Metazoa; phylum Chordata; class Mammalia; order Rodentia; family Cricetidae; genus Ondatra; species Ondatra zibethicus. The sequence continues at coordinate 32,424 of PVIU01005545.1, read as the reverse complement.
AAATAATCTCAGGACCTCTAGTTAGAACTTGAGCAGGCTATGGAGAAATCTAGTTAGAAGACCTGATCAGGTGGCATCTATACCTCACTTCAGATCACTACTTCCACTCCGCTTGTCAGCTACATTTACACTTTGTTCTGATAATGTTAGCTCACACATGCACTCCAAAAGAGTTTCTCAAATCTGGTTTCAATACAAACAAAGGCTGTCTAAATTATAAAAATTTGATTCAAATAAATTCCGTACATAAAGTATATGGTTAAGAACTTATCGTACGAATAAATCCCATTTTATAAAATTAAAGCTATTGATTCATATGAGTCAGAGAGTGAGGTAACTGAAGTCCACACTGAATATTTTACGTAAGATTTTTATTCCTTTATTATCAAAACTTTTACAAAGATAGAATAATTTGCCATTAATAAGACATTTCTAAAGAGGTGGTTGACATGATCTGTCTGATTTAAAACTAATGACCTGTGTTTTGAGACCAAACTTCTGTTCTTAAAGGCAGGATAGAGAAATGTGGCTTAGGCGTGCCACAACCTCATGACTCTCTTCTTTGCCCTCCAGAGAGTAACAAATCTATCTCACTACAAAACAAAATCATCACTACATATTTAGCAGAATGAGTATAGCTTTCTACATATGTAACAGCTCTTACGCTGTGGAATGCAGAGTAACCTTAAGTGAATGCAAAGTACCTTGTAAAGGAAAAGTCAGCTCCATCTCTCTTCATAGTAAGGACACCTGCTACTGTCAGACGGTCATTTAGAATGAGGGCACATATTGCTTTCAGATATTGAAAATACATCCTTCATACACTGATGAGGGGAGCAAACTGATGAAAAACCCAAAGATTAGATTTTGACTAAAAACTGACATTACTTGGTATAAAAATCATGTTCACCGTGTCAATATATATGAGAAAGACTTTCCAAAGGGAATCTCCATGTCAGTGAACCAGTTATACAGAGTTCTATGTGAGTCATGAGGGAGTGTTACACTTCCTTAACTGACAAAAGTTATTCAGTGCCATAAAGTACTTTTTATTAAGGTGATCATGATAAACATAAAGGATTTTCAAACTGCTTATTTCAAAATCAAGTAATTTGAACACAAAATGTATTCATAAACCCGCATGTTTGATCTAAAGCTTAAGATTCACATTCATGAAGACACCACACATGGACTTTGCCACTCCCTTGTATCATATTGAAAATACTGAGTGTGCCCAGCAAAGACTGTAACAACCTTCCTCAAGACCCAGTGATACCACTTTTGGGTATATATCCAAAGGATGCTCAATCGTGCCACAAGGACATGTGCTCAACTATGTTCATAGCAGCATTGTTTGTCATAGCCAGAACCTGGAAACACCTAAATGCCCCTCAACCAAAGAATAGATAAGGAAAATGTGGTAAATTTACACAATGGAGTACTACCCAGCAGAAAAAAATAACAACATCTTGAATTTTGCAGGCAAACGGATAGAGCTAAAAAACATTATTTTGAGTGAGGTAACCCAGACCCAGAAAGACAATTATTAAATGTACTCACTCATAAGTGGTTTTTAAACATAAAGCAAAAAAAAAACAGCCTACAAATCACAATCCCAGAGAACCTAGACAACAATGAGGACCCTAAGAGAGACATACATAGAACTAATCTACATAGGAAGTAGAAAAAGACAAGATCTCCAAAGTAAACTGGGAGCATGGGGACCTTGGGATAGGGTAGAAGAAGAGGCGAGAGGCAGGGAGGGAAGCAGAGAAAAATGTAGAGCTCAATAAAAATCAATACAATTATAAAAAGAATTGTTTGGTAAAAATACATACATCATGGGATCATATGCCCATAGCAAATATTCTAAGATGGTTATTAGATAGACTAATACAAAATGTTTTCCAAGGCCCAGTCTATAAAAATAAATACACTAATATTACTTACTAAATGCCTAATGTTTAACTTTGTGTCAGTAAGCTTCGAGACTGGTACCTCCCTTTCAAGTTTTGTCTGATGCTTCAGGGAGACAGATTACAATTTCTTTCAAGAAATTTCTTACTATTGGGACTAGAGAGATGGCTCAGCAGTTATGATCAATAGTTGTTCTTCAAGAGGACCAAGGTTCAATCCTCAGCACCCGCATAATGGTTTCACAACCACTCCTAACTTCAGTTCTAAAGGATACGGCACCCTCTTCCGGCCTCCACAGATAACAGGCATCATGTGGTACAAAGACATACATGCAACCGAAACATCCACATACATAAAATGAAAATAAATACAACTTAAAACAATTTCTCACTATTAATCAACATTTCAAAACTCAGAAAATACCAGAAATAAATAAATCTATTTCCTAGTACCATCTTTAACGATTTTAATTGAAATCACTTGAATCCACTATAAGTACTTTTTAAATCTTTGGAAATATAAAATAAAAGCATAAAACTGCTTTTAATGCTTTTGGTTCTTCAGATAATATAGGATTATTCTGGTAATTTTGAGATGTTTCCAGTTTCTGAGCGTTAAAGGATAGCAAGTTTAGCCGTCCTTGTACACAGTGAGGGGCTCTGTGCATATGGACCCATTTAATCCTTGTAAGACCTTGTTGTACACCATCATATTCAATGTACAGATCAGGCAACTCTGGCAAAGAGAATTCTCTTTCTTCTTGGTCATGGGAAGCATGAATCTCTGGAGTTGGAAGCTAATGATTTATTCCAGAGGCTACTGATCTTGTCATGATAAAAAAAAATCCAACATCTTAATGAAAAACTATTGGCTGATTATGAACGCACCTGCAGAAAAAGACAAGGATGTGGGAAAGGTGCTGGAGGTGTAGCTCCGTTGTTGAGAGCACTGGTGGCCCTTCCGGAGGACCCTGGCTGAGCTCATGTACCCACACAGAAGCTCTCAACTGTAACTTTAGTTTTGGAGTATCTGATGCCTCTTCTGGGCCCTGAGTGCACTGAATGCATGCGGTCCATAGATAAAAACACAGTCAAAACACCTACACCTACACACATAAAATAAAATGAACAGAATCTCAAAAATATAAAGAGTGTTGAAAAGCTTAGTGACGGAGCAGCCTTCGCACATACAAGCAAAGATTTTGTACGTACAAGGAAGAACTTATATCTAAAAAATTTGTCCAGAAAGAATGTGTTTCTTTTGTCTTTTTTTGTTGTTGTTGTTGCTATGATGTGCCATGGCTTCGTTTTATCTTCTACTGATGCCAATCAGCCTCATTCGGTACTCAATAAATGTTCCATAACTTCACTCTGTGGAACAGTCTATGCTGGATTTTACAGATTCAGTGAATTTTCTTGGTGTAAACATCTATCTCCAGGATTGGTTAAAATTTTCTATTTGTGAACTCTACCTGTTAATCATTATTGTTTAAAAATATGAAGCATTTCTATAAACCATTATTTTTAAAATTTTTTCCATTTAAAGCTGGTAACTTTAAGCGTAAAGCATCAATATTTAGAAACATAAACTTCTATTATTTCATACAGTAAAATAATTTGAGATATTTACATATGTGAATAGAACATAATATTTGCCACAAGTACTTGATATTATAAAATCTATTTTAAGTATCTCAAATAGACTAAAGCATTCATTACACCCAAATGTACTGAGATGATAATGAATTGAAGCTTTATAATGCAATCAATACAATCAGACACAATCCATAAATGCTTTAAGTATCTTTAATAAAAGCAAGTTATCAAAATACATTTACAGTTTAAGTTGTAACATTCCATAAGAACAAGTAGGAATTAAATCACTGAAAGTGAAGTATGGGCATTAATATATATGGAATGTTCTACATTCTGAGCATTGAAATATTAAAGATAAAGTAGCTTACATTGTTATCATCTTAGACATAAAATTATGACTAAAACAATTTTAGATCTGTATACCAAAGTGTATGTTCAATACTGGTTAACAGTTAAAACTCATGTCCTTTAACCTTAAACTTTAATTCTTTTCTATACAGAATAATAATTTTAAATCTACTTGTATTAAAAAATACAAGAAAAACCACAGGTCTAAAAGTATCAGTAGCAGAGATGGAAGTTGAGCTATAGAACATGAACGGGCTAGTTAAAAAAAGTACTATCATGCTTTAAAGTCTTTTTCCACACAAGATAGTTTGAGGGAATGTTCAGTGTATTTGAGCACTGGATTTTGGCTATGTTATCTATTATCTGAAATAAGTGTACTATACAACAAGAAAAAATTTTAAACAAAGACTTTAATCTAATCATTGAATTTCTCAAGTGATAATAATAGTGTGCACGCCGTTCTCAAGTAGCTGACAGCAGTATCTACTGATAATATTTCTGGGCTGGACTTGTTCCTGGTGAACAAGAGACACTTACTGAACTTACTTTCCTTGATGTGGTAACTAACTTATCTCCCATCAGAACTAGTAAGAAATATTCTGTTGCATAATACCTAGATACACAAGGCAACACTTTCAAAACAGTAGTAAGTTAGTATATAAATGAGAGCAGGTAACTGGAAATTGCCTGAATAAATGAAATTTATGAAAATTACAAGTGATGATAATTTTAGGGAACAACATCATTAAAACAAATGTGTCATGAAGATTTCTAGTGAAGAGTAAGACTTCAAGATTTAATTATCATTTTGAGCTTTCTTCTCACCATCTGTGGATGTTAACAGTGGAATACACAGAGAGCATGATTTACAAAGGGTTGACAAGAGATACAAGCCCTCCTTCTTTGTACTGGAATTCCTTAATTTAGATAATCAACACAAAACATAAAAAGCAACTTACACGAAAAGATTTGACAAAGTTTAAACTCCCATATACATAGACCATGTTTTCAAATGAATGGATCTATCTATCTATCTATCTATCTATCTATCTATCTATCTATCTATCTACCTACCTATCTATCTATCTATATATCTATCTATCATCTATAATCTCATGACTTTTACTAGTGACATAAACAAGAGTCATGGTAATTTATAGTTTTTAAGCAGAGGAAATTCCAAGAAAGAAATGCAAAACTGGCCGGGCGGTGGTGGCACATGCCTTTAATCCCAGCACTCGGGAGGCAGAGGCAGGCGGATCTCTGTGAGTTCGAGACCAGCCTGGTCTACAAGAGCTAGTTCCAGGACAGGCTCCAAAGCCACAGAGAAACCCTGTCTCGAAAAACCAAAAAAAAAAAAAAAAAAAAAGAAATGCAAAATCATTATTCAAGACACGTGTAGAAGCAATGTCTACCATGAGATTATAAGTGATTTAGCAGCTTTTTGTAATCAGAAAAGAACCACGTTTTGTTGTAGTCTATGAGTGATTTTTAAGGTCTTTATTGCTACAAGTTTGCAGAGCAGTTATGATAAAAATTGTTCAGCCTGCCAGGTGTTTAGAGCTGGTGCAAAAGATAGTTTATTAGCGGAGAGATTATTAATCTACGTTTGTATAACCTGAATAGAAAAATGAATATAACTCAACCTCTGTACTCCAAAGCTGATAAAGACACTTCAAACACTAATTTTAATACTAGTTACAAGTCAGTAAGCACCATATAATAGGTGTACACAAAATCTTGCCAAAGTTAAATGTGGGAAATCCAACTCAACAGGGAAAAGGCTCATAACAGAAGGATTTCAATTGCTCTTCCAGGCCTCTCTCTTTTGAATTAGGACAGTTATTATCCTTCATTCATTTGCTTCAACTTAACTCAACAATTATAGAACAACTATTATGTATAACAGGCTTATTTAGATGGAAGAGAAAACAAAGATGAATAAGGTGTAATCCCCAAGCTGAAAGAGCTGGTAATACAATAGGGGTTAAGAACAATGTTCATTAAACTGCCTTTTCCTTTTATAGTGCTACGGTATATAGACCATTTCACTCAATCCTTAAGTATCATGGTTACTGAAGCTACAAAACTTGACATTATTTCTACTGTGATATGAAAAGGGAGCACAATGAATCACAACTGTCTTCAGGGCTTTGCTTTTGTGCTATAGAAAACTGAGATTGTTTCTAATTTTAGTATCCATGTGAATGGACTGAAGCATTCTAGAATAGCTTATGAACCACTCCCCCAAGTGGATCAAGGAGCAGGATGAGCTGAGAAGGGAGGGAGGCTCCTGGGGAGCACTGGGGCCGGTGTTGTCATTGCTGAGGAACCCTGAAGACCACACAAAGTAAAACCAACCCTTCCTCAGACCTAGGATCCATTTTAAATTGATGTTTGAAAATACAATATAGAAGACTTTAAAAGAATTTAAAATATTTCCAGTCTTCAAGTTTAGTAATTGGAAAATATATTATTTCCTTCAGAAATTATTTCATGTTTCAGATAAATATCATCGCCATTCTTAAGAAAGTGGCAGCAGTTATAAAAAATATATATTTCTTTTAAATAATTTTTGGTTTTTCCATTAGCTGTTCATGGATGATTTTTCAATACAAAAGAATAAAATATTTTGGGGGTGATGAGTAACTTAAAACCTAGTAAATAGTTTACTTGGATGCACACCTTCCTAGGCCAGGATGGAGGGGGGAGGGCCTTAGACTTCCCAAAGGGCAGGGGGAGGGTTAGTGGGGGAACAGGAGGGGACTGGGAGAAGGGGGGAAGTATAAACTTTTGAATGGAAAAAAAATTTTTAAAAATGCTTCCCATCATATGTATTTTTATTCTTTTCTTTCAGATTTCCTGTGAAGTGGTTGAAAGCATGTTCAAATGATTCAAGCAATAGAGTGCAAAGAAAGAAATCTTAAAGATGCATTAAAAATAAGTTAATCAAACACTAATAAGAGTGTTTTGGTTAAATTCACGGAGTGCTGCTTTTAGACTCATAACCCATTCAACAAAACACTGTTTTCCTATTTGCTTAATTTCAGCAAATGGAGACATAAATAAAATCCAACCTGTGAGCACCTAATTCAAGTCAACTTAACATATACATATCGGTCCCTGGCAAGTCAGGATCTCAGTCTTCCATCCACTGCTCTACTTGTGCAAATCACTCCATCCATACACAAATCACTTTCTAACCCCCTGCAAGCATTTCTCAATCAAAGTTCCTCTTAAACCTGTTTTTCTCTCATTCAATTCATTTCACAGTGATATGCCCATGCAGCCAAATCACCTTCCTAAACAGTTCTGGAGACCAGTATGAATAAAAACCCACAGAGCTTAGAAAGAGGGGGTTGCAATTTATTTGCTCACTCATTTATTGTGTATCTACCATGTGCATGGCAGAGTTTAAATTTGGGGACTATAGGCAATGAATCTCAAAATCTACCTGGGACATTTTGGAGGACTAGGTCAGGAAATTACTTGGCACACAGGTGAGACAGCAGAGCACAGCAGAGAAGGGTGCTGAAGTTCCCTGAGAGCAGGTAAGTCCCACCCTTCTCAGGCACATGCTCCTCCGTCACTGGCCCCCTTTGCATCTCTTCTTTAGCTTTTGTTCACTCAGATCTTGAAGAAAGGTCTTTTTTATCATGTGTCTGACTAGTCAACGAAGGATAACTAATAAACATTTAGACTAACGACCACTGTACATCTGCTCTAAGAAACACAAAAAGCTTAGTGTAAAAACATTATCAACCAAGAGAACTCGAATCCCTCAGCAGCCATCCGCAGACTCCAGCAGGCATTACCTGCACACCAGGCAGAACGCTCTGTTGGGAGTGTGATATTAAGAGATTGATGCTCTGACGGAGGAGGAGCTCTCTGAGATTGGGGCCCACAGAATGTACTTTGGAAATCTAGAAACTGTTCTCTTTCCAGCCACTCACTGTGTCAGAGATCTCTGACTAATAGCACCAACAAAAGCAAATCTGAACAATATATTCAGCTATTTATATTCATGAACTAGTATGGCCCCCTATTATGTTTTGAGCTTTTATTTGAGGTGTACATTAGGTTCCCATGGTGCACATGTGAAATCATATCATCCATTTAAAAACTGTCTCCAAGAAAAATCAATTCCACATATCCTACATTAATTATAAAGCATTGTTTGACACAATATATTTATCATTTGGGCTGTGACTGTATTGCTTGGTACACAGTGGTCCGGTCCAGTCCATACTACACATCATTGACACTACAATGACAATGTAAGTCACACACAAAGAACCCTAAGACCTGGCTTGAATGTGTACTCCTGGGTCCTCATTTAGTACAGAACAGGCTTTTAAATTTCTGATTTTCAAGAATTTAGAACTGGTATATAAGAAAACCAGAGGATAACACTTTTTGCACATCCTGTGCTAAGTATAGGCAACTTCATTTTTCTCTATCGCAAAGCTGCTGCTTACTCTCTTCAGTCCCAGCAAACAGCAGGTAGAATGTTATGCAACCACAAACACCTTATTCTATGAAAAGCCAACAATGGAAACTTCACTGATAATCAATCATATACTTCAGAGTGATGTTCTCTTGAGAGATATGCCGCAGATATGTTAGCTAATGGGTATTTATAAACAAGGCCCTCAGCTGTTAAGGAATTTGTTTCTTTAGGAGTAAGTCCAATAATAAAGTTCTGCAAGTCAATGTTATGATAAAGTTTTTAAAAAACCATATAGCTTTTAACATTTTGTTAAATTCCTTCTGTAAGTAGGAAAAAATAAGAATTTCCTTTATGTAACAGAAATGGGTTTCTCACTATGGCCACTGCAAAACTATAACAATGACAAAAAAAAAAATACCAGTCAAATGTGTTCTGTAGGTAGGAAACAGGGAAACAGTTTCTTTCACATAAATGAGAAACCTTGCATTTTACAGTGGATCCAACATTCTGATGCTGTGAAGTTCCTGTGGGATAAATGGAGAGCCTTCTGACTGTCTTCCCTATTCTTATAGCTGGAGACAGAACCCCCATCAGATCAAATGGCAGGTGAATACATGAATGAAGTATGAGTCTGTACGTGTCTCTGTTTCTTCCTTTGGGGAGGAGATGGGTTTTCGCCAGCCTTGCTCTAGAAAGCAACGTTGCCTGTTAGTCACTGTGCTACACGATCTGTTCCCCAGATCCTTTAATGTTACTCCAGCATCAGAAAGCAAAATGAAATGTGCTTTGTTGTTTTGTTTTTGGAAACTGCCAAAACACAGGATGTTTGGTTTGTATTTTTCAAATGCCTTGGTTTACAGCATACCTTCCAGACACAGCCCCAGGCCATGTCTGTGCAGCCAGACTGGACAGTCATATTCAGACAGCAGAACAGGCCTGCACAACAGAGCCAGCAGCCACGATCTGGAGATGTGAGTCTCACCATGTGCGTGACATCAAGATGATCCAGGGCAACCCTGCATGACTACAATTGAAGTGGAGTTTCCAATCTGCTGTGGTTGAGAAGATCAAATTTTGGCTCTAAATTTTGGTATAGTTTTTTTTACCCCACTCCCACCCCGCTTCTCAGTTTCAACTGACTATACAACGGAGAGAAAAAACATTGTTCTTAAAGGGATTCTTACTCTCTTTCTTAAGGAAATTTAGAGAATTTAACAACTGTTGGCCTCTGGCTAATCCCCAAGCTAAAGTCTTTTTCCAGCTTCGCCTACATCTTGACCCCTCATGGCAAATATTTTAGGCAGTCTATTTATAAAGTTCATCACTTCCCCTGTTACTTCATCTTCAGAAATGCCAATAATTTAGCATCTAGAATGGTGCAGCTGGTCTCATAAACTTGGGAAGGGAAAATTCTATGGAACGGCTAATTCTCCTGTTATAAATTAAGAAGTCATTTTATTTTCTTCCAAATTCCACAGTTAAAGGGAAGTAATACTACTGTCCCAAATGTATTTCATTTTATGGTTCAAAGATGCTTCAACTTTTAGAGATCTTGAAAGATCTATTAACAAAGTACTTAACTCTGCCTTTGTATTCTAATTTGTCACTTTTAAAAAATACTGATTCATAGACTTATCTCAGATCAATGCATTCAGAATTGTAGTTCCTGATGGTGCTTTTTTTTCTTTTAATGCACATTGATGTTTAGCCTCCAGGAATGTCTGTATGAGAGAGTCAGATCTACTGAACTTGAATTACAGACATGCAACTGCCATGCAGGTGCTAGGAATCAAACCTGGGTCCTCTGGAAGAATAGCCAGTGCTCTTAACAGCTGAGCTGTCTCTCCAGCCCTGGATCTGATAATTCATAAGAGCTTCCCAGATAGCCAAACATGAAGCTAGATCTGAAATCTTTAGTATTACCCTTGCTTAGGAAGACCGCAGCTGACGGCTGGCATGGTTTTGCAGTATCTCACCAGAACTCAGAAAGTCATTAGTCTATTTCTTTGTGAGGTGATGCACCTGGAAGAGTTTTTCAGCTTTTGTATGTCATGAGAGATAAAGTCCACCTGGACAGTGTCACAGATTCTGAAGTGACAACGATGGAAAGCTTTGACTTTCTCGGTAGAGTCCTAAAGAGTATGCCCCTTGCCGTACAGCCAGCAACAGGACCTGTCAGTTGCTTCAAAATGAATTGTTTTTACTTGGATCATATTGAATCTTTGGGGGATTTCCAACAATATTAAAAAAAATAAATCTTATCTTAGGATATTTACCCACTTGTAAATCGCTAATAATACAGTAATTTGATTTCAGGCTGTATACTTAATTTGTTCAAGGTGATGATTTCCTGATTACATATATGATATTAATGTATCATCTACCTGAGATCAAATTTACTACATTTTATGTTTTCCAAAAAAGATATAAAATGTTCTTAGTCTTTTAAAAGTAGTTTAATTCTTTACTACAGTCTTGGAGAAATGCAGCCATCAGGGGGTGCTGCTGAACTCCTCACTTGTCTCCCAGTCGTAACTGGATTTATATAATGGGTATCTTGTATCTTGTGTGCGTGGTGGTGATATTTTGTGGTAGGTGGGACCAAAAGCTGGGATTTCGCTCCACTGTATATGGCAACCAGCCTGTCTTAACGCCAAACAGGTCTGCTTTGTAGTTATATTATAGCACAATAAAACATTTCTGTGTAAACTTGATATGAAGTCTTTTCATTCGACCTGCACAACATTATTGTGTTTGTATGTTTACATGTGTGTGCTTTTATACTTTGTATTTATATTTGGTAATATGTATTAAGCAAGTCCAGTTCACCAGATTCAATGTATCTTTTAAGGCCACAGATTGCTGTTAAAGATTTATTCCCACCCATGAAATCTCCCCATTATGCCTGCACAAACCTGTTCTGAAGAGGGATGACATCATAGACACCCTAATACTGAAGGGGGAAGCTCACAAGGCCTCAACCCTATGCAAAGGACCTGAGGCAACTAAGGAATGCTGAGAGCAAAAGAAAAGATCTTCCCTAGGGAGGAGCACACCAACTGATTATCCAATGCCAAAGTGCACAGAGTGAGCACAGTGTATTTATATATCTAGGAATATGTAGCAGACTAATAGTAATATAATATATACTACATCTCAATAATGAAAGAAAAAGAGGCCAAGAATTTGAAAGACGGCAAACGCATGTACATGAGAGGTTTCAGAGGGAGAAAGGGAAGGGGGAATAATAAAATTATACTATAATCTCAAAAAATTAAAAATAAAATTATACTATAATGTTGTAATGAGGGGTTCAGGCTGCCTTCCCGGCGCCGGGCCCCTTGTTCTGTCCCACGCGGCTCCCGGTGCGTACCCGAAATAATTACACGGAAACTGTAGTCATTTAAATACTGCCTGGCCCATTATCTCCAGCCCCTTATTGGCTACCTCTCACATATTATTTTAGCCCATCTCCATTAATGTGTATCGCCACTTGAGTTGTGGCTTACCGGCATGAGTCTAACCAGTGTCCATCTTGTGCTGGAGAAGCATGGTGTCTGCGTCTGCCACACTGCCTTCTCTCTTACAGCATTCCGTTCTATCTACTCCGCCCACCTAAGGGCTGCCCTATCAAAAGGCCATGGCAGTTTTCTTTATTTAACCAATGAGGGCAATACACAAATAGAAGACCCTCCTACACCATTTCCCCTTTTTCTGTTTAAACAAAAAAGGCTTTAACTTTAACAGAGTAAGATTATGCCCGAGTCCCTCATTACAACACTATAATCTCAAAAAATTAAAAAGAATATCTAGCATTAAGAAATTAAGTTAACTTTAATAAAGGACATACTCCCTTCCATCAGCATATTTTCAATAGCGTTCTTTCAAATATCACAAGATTCCTTTCCCCAAAGATAAGATATCCCTCAAGTACTTTATTTATTTCTTTAGAACAAGAAAGAAAAAGGAAAATGTTGGCTGAAGTTTTTTTTTTTTAAATTACTTTTGTATGAGATAAAAGTTGCATTTCTTTCTATAAAGAATCCTTGGGGCATCTCTCTGTTGGTGCTCCTCTCTCTTATTCATAACCTGTTCTATATCCTTTGACGAAGCAGGGATTGCAGAGGAGGACCAGGCTCGGCATCCTTCCTTTCAGCTGTGTCTAGGAAATAGGGCATGAGTGGGAGGCGAGGAGCCAGTCCTCCAAGTTAGCTCCAGATCCGCACCAGGGAGGTTTTGTGGCATCCCAGAGAACGGGAAGGGGATTAGCCTCGCTTGTCCTACTTCTGGTCCTTCTTCACAGTTTCCTTAGCTCCCTGAAATTTCAAATGAAACCAAAGTCCTAGGCAAGGCCTGAGCAGTTTTTCAAAATGGAAAAGCCTAATTGAGAATATGGCCTGCCATAAAAACCACGAGAAATCCTTTGCTTCTCAGGGGCACTAGCTGCCCAACTCCCTTTTCCAGGATACCGCCAGGGCTTGGCTTCATCTTCTAAACCTCACATTAGGTGTCTCTTTCTCTACTGAAGACTACCCTGAGAGAAAGCATCGAACACTTCATCACAGAAGCACTCACTTCACTTTTCATGTAACCTGTACTACAGTGTTGAGCACATCGAGTTTATAATTTCACTTGGCATTTCATTTGCTCATGAGATTGACTTTCTCAGGGGCAGAGCTGTCATCGGCCCCATCTGTACCTCTAATACCCCACCAACCTCTCAAGGCGCAGACTGACCAAGACGTTCAAAGCTGGCGTTTATGAGCAAGTGCTGAAGAATACAATTTTAAGGGCAGAGCCCAAATGACCATGTTTCTTTTTTTATGTCAATCTCAGAATGGAGAGCATTGCATGCCTATGCTTAGAATCCACATTTATCCTTTAACTAGGAATTCTTAAGCCAGTCTTTACATGAAAAGCACCCAAGCAGCTTTCCAAACCCACAATGCCCAGATGGCAGCTCAGCTTAATCCAAATCTGGAGGTGGGATCTGAGTATCACATGTTTGAAAAGCTTCTCATCTAGTCAAGGTTGAAACCCTATTACTTAAATGAACTATACAAGGAAAACTCAATGTTCTACCTTTGTTACTTAACATACATCCAAGACTAACTCTGTCATACATATTTCAAATGACTCTGTTTGTGAGAAATTGTTGGTTTTAGTCCCTGAATGATTAAACGTTATGAAAACACTTTTAAAAAGGCAGTATTAATGCATATCTCAGTCTTCTTCTGGAAGTATTACTAATAACATAATTATCTTTTATAGAATTGTCCAACATCATGGCTATCTCCTCAAGCTTCGGGTAATGTAAGACATTTGTGATAGATACCTATTTCCTATATATTCAGAATTCAAATAAATTATAAAAACATATTTGATGTTCCATGGCATCTTATAGTTGGGAAGTTATAAAAAAGATGAAGTCAAATCATATACCCCAAATTGTATTAGGAAACAGAGGCAACTACATGCCTTAGTGGTTTTGTCGGAAAGAGTGAGTGCTGATCAGAGAGGCAGTACCACACAGAAGGCCAAATTCCTCTTGTCAGCAGGCACCGAAGTGATGGAGGGGGCTATTTATTCCTATAGCAAGTTAATCCCAAATAACACACAATAGCCAAATCTTCAAAAGACATTTCTAATAAAAGCATCCTAAAATACAAAGGACATAGGTTATTTGGTGTTTTCATGGTAATCCAAACAAGCACTTCTTTCTCTTCAATAGGGAAACAAAGCAGAATCAAACGTAGTTACTAATGGGAGATGTGGGAATCTGCCAGGCAACACATGGCATTAAAAGCATGGTAGCTATTAATTATGAGTCCCAAGCTCATACATTTGGTAATCTCAAGATATCTGAGTGCCACTTGACTTCTACCAGGCTCTGTCCTCACTTCCATTCAAAACTATGACAATACTTTGCAAGGAAACTGTGAGAGGAAAGAAAATTAATAGTGTTCCCTAACAATGAAAAACAAAACAAAACAAAATCTAAACAGGCTCCTTTTCCATTTTTATAGCTCCTTTATTGAGCCCAGAAATACTTCTTTTAAAATCTAAAAGCCACATTTGATGAATAAAGTATATGCATTAGCCTATCTTAAACCATCACTTTGTCTCAATTCTAACAATGGTTTCAGGATTTTGAACTACAAAGAGAAACTTAGAAGGTGTGCTTGAACTTGAACTTTCCAGAATATCCACCGCACTAATTAAATTAACTAAATGATTCCTGAAGTTCATTTAAAATCCAGTAAAACTTTGTCTATTAACTCAAATCCCTAAATAAAACCTATATAGATTACAGTAATTCCTACAAGTGAAGGTTAAAAGGGAAACAGCTCAATGGATGAAAACCAAAATAGAAATCAGCAGACAATGATGAAAAGCTGCCTGCTCACACTTCAGTTAGCTTCACACTATGACTGGAAAGTGCACTTTACAAACAGTAATACGATACTGCTTGCAAAAAGAGGCCTATCAAATATTCAGTAATTTTCTCCCTTTAGGTTAACAATATAGAACGATAGGTCCAACTGATGCTTGCCTCTCTTTTGTTCAGAAAGAACACAAACATATGTATTATGTTATTCTTGAATTACTGAATACGTTTCCGTAACCAGCCATGGAAAATTTCAGATGGAATAGTTGAGTCCTTTCTTTTTACCTAACAGATATAATGTGTATAGGGTCTTAGCTCAGTGTGGAAGAGAATAGGCTCTGGAGACCATGTGGAGTGGAGGTTCATGCGTTGCCCTTACTGGGTAATTTTAGGTAAGTTACTTTAAAAGGTTTTGTCCCCATTTCTTCAGCTGTAATATGATAAACGTACAATATAGTAGAATGTATTACGTTTTGAGGAATAAACAAGCTAATAAACTTACAATGTTTAAAGATCTTATTACAGTTTCTAAGAGTAAGGTCTCCAAAATTGTTAGCTACTATATTTACTCCCAACAACAACTGCAATACATGGTTCTCATAAATTAACAATGCAAACTGTTGACACATATCCTGAATGTTACACGAGTTATTAGAGACATGTTGGGTAGGGACAGTGCAGAAAAGTAGAGGCAGAATTCCTAAGTCACAGTTGAAAGTATCAGTTATATTTATAGATCAGTCCTATTTCATATGACCAAGCCAACAAGTATTGAAAACCAACTGGGCAACATATGTCAGTGCAGATGGAAAAAAAAATGCAACTGTCTTGACGTTCTTGAAAGAGAGCTGAGTGGAAAGACTTCTGGTCACTGCTGTCCAGCGCACCATTATCCGTGCAGCAAGAGTCTTTGATGGTGTATGCAATGGGAGAGACTTTGATAGCTTTCTTATTCTATGAATAATACGTATTTTGGGGACAGTTTCATAAAATGATCCATCTTTGCTCTAAAAAGACGCATGACTAGGCAAATGCAAATAAAGTATCACATCCTAACCACAAAGAAAGCTTTCCCTATCCCCATTGGAAAGACCATCTTCACATCCTTTTGGAAGGTTGAGGATTCATCCTTGTTGGAACTTGAAGCAACTCACAAAACTCTAAGTGTTTTTAAGATGAAATGCTTCCAAAGCATCTCCTCAGTAACCAGAAAGAAATTTACATTGGAAAGTATACTCGCTTTAGTTTTTAAAAATCAAGTAAGATTAGAAATCGGATTACTTCTTTATAAGGAAGGCATTAATTTTTCAAAGGAAGGCTTATCTCTTTTGGAAAATCCAGTATTTCACAAGACAAAACCTATTTGTGAATATTCAACTTCTGTGAATCATGTTAAAAGGAGTAAACTTTTTCTCCTTAATGACATTTAAGATTGTTTCTATGCAGTGAGTGATGTGTAAAAGATTTTAGGATTAACAATTCAGGATGACTAAATTTGCACATGGAGTTTGGTCTTGAAATAATTTTGTTTTTCAGACTGTAACAAGATTAAAGATTGTAGTTAGCCTGTGTCCACACAACCCCTTCTTCAACACCAGCAGTAGGTCATCCAGCTAGTCTATCCTCAGTTCTCCATCTCACTGCCAACAGTTGTAGAGAAAGCACAGTAGGACTCAGTGCAAGTCATCTCATTAGCTTCCTGGGATTCCCAGCTCTCTGTGCCAACACAAATATCAGGGCCACCAAAACCCCCCAAATGCAAGCGCCCACAAATTAATTAGAGATTATGTGATAGGTACAACTATGGATAAATTAAAATGTTAGAAAAGAAAAACAAAGGACTCACATGACAGGGTCTTGCTACGTAGCCCAGGCTGACCTTGAAATTGAGATCCTTTGCCTCACCTCTGAATAGCATGCATGTGTCACTGTGCCCAGCTTTTATGACTCACCTCAAATCTATGTGCTTGCTCATCAAAAACATTATACAATCAATTTAAGATAGACTTGTACACATCATCATTTTAAATATGTTATACTAGGATTCCTTTTACTTTAAGAATTGAGAAAACGTAACTGTTGTGTAGTTTAATTCTACAGAGATAATTTAGAAATTAATTTATATGCTGCAACAGCAGTGCCAATGAGTTCCAACTGTAAGTTATTTTCTTGTTAAAATGTGCAAAACTGTTTTAAAACATTGTAGTTTATACTGCATGAGTTATCTGTGGAATGGAATCAGTTTTGTTAATACAAGACTTCTGACACAGTACACCTGAAGTGTACTTTCTAAAATTTCCTGTGCAATAGACCTAGAGTTAGCTTTTCTAAATATGTATTTTATCAACACTTATCTATATTATCATTCCTTTATACAGTTTTAATCTATATTTTTAGGTCACGTGAATTTTAAAGTTTGATTTCCCTGAGATTTGAGTTGTTACTCAATTCAAAAATTATTTTAATAACTTAAAGTTAGCATTCAAATTACATTTGAGTGTTTAATTATGAAATATACTTAGTATCGCAAACTCTTTAAAAATGTAAATATGTCCATAAATTATTTGCATATGGATGTATATGTAGCATATACACATAAAACTTAATCTCTTGTTATATAATTAAGTTCATTAATTTAGGAATGTATGCAATGCTCATTACTCGAGTTTTAAGAATTTATATAAAAGTAGAGAAATTATTTTTGGTAAAGACAACATAAACCTGAATTTTTTTTATAAAGGATGAAGATAAAAAACATTAATGAACAAGAGCTGTACTCAGAAAAAGATTGCTTATTATATATTTAAACTGTGAGTGTATATAAAACTAAATATCACAATGGTCTTTACAAGATGAGTCTCTCTAAAGTTGGGAATTTATTTGACAGTTTAACTACTTGAGATTAATTTAATGATGTGGTCTGTTAGATTAAACAGTTGGTATTTATGACTGTCTCTTTATTATTCCATCAAAGAATAATTTAAACAAAGCTATTACTTATTAAAATTGTAGGCCCAAGTCTAGTATGTGAGTAGATTTGTATTTAATTATGCAGGAAATAACATACCTGGAAATTTGATAATTTTGCCAAAATCATCTTTGGTTTATTTGAAACATTCCTATTAATATCTTCTCTTACATTTAATCATTAAAGATATTTGTGAACTTCTAAGATTTTATTTTTAATAGAAAGTAAATATTTGGTTAAAAAATGTCTGGAAGAAAGCCTTTAGTCTAGTCTAAAAGTTTCGTAGAAATCTTAAGGGATGAGTACAATAAAACTAGGGCAATGCATATATTCTCAGTTACTCTTTAAAAAACCCTGCAAAAGTAACTCTAGTGGCATGTTCTGACACATTCTTCTCATAAAGCGAGCCCTGTGTGTGACAGCGGGACAGATTGTGTGCATCTGCTGGGAGCCAGCCAGATGACAGTGGAAAAACGCACATGGATACCTTGGCACAGCAAATAAAAAATGGAGAAAAAAAGACCTGGAAGAGAAAGTGCTCAACTTTAATTGAAACATTCTTTCCAACATGATGAACATCGTCCAACCACTTCTTGTAGCCTGTCAATTTTACATGTACAAATGTGCTTTAAAAAAGATCCTTTATAAATTAGTGCTGTTTCGTCCTTTCGTAGTACTAAATATTGACTCTGGCATTGGATTATTTATTAAAATTATGTTAAATGTAATAAGCACAAGGGTTGCAAAAGACACATAGTGGTTTGTTACAGGAACATTGAACTTCAAAAGCCTTTCAGGTTCAAGTGAAAATTTTAATATCTGAGTTAAGTTTTTAAATTGTGTGCATATTATACTGTCAAGTGCCAAGGATGCCTGAACTCAAATATTCAGTAAATGTGACTATTGTAAGTGGTGCTTACACTTGATAATGCTGTAATATTCCATCTTACGCTGATCAACCACAGTATTGTTTAAACAGTTGGCTCAATGGCAGAAGAGAAACCCATACATACAAACAAATGCATCGCTAGCAATAAATCATATCTGGAAGTTCTCTTAGATGCTCTGATTACAATGAAAATTTATTCTATACAGTATACAATGCAAATTTTAAACTGGAGACAAAGTTGTTTAATAGATTAGGAGTCTGACTGAAGCAGCTGCAGTCAAAAAAAAATCCTGGTGATTAACAGCCATTTTCCAGTAATCATAACCCTGGAAAGGGCTACTAAGCAGGGGGAGGGGGTTGCAGATGGGAATAATTCTCTAAGCCCATATGCCTTAGAGGGCTCCATCATCTTCATGCAGACTTATTATTATTATTATTATTTTTAAATTAAAGCTTTTAGAAGCGTCCTTGATTGCAGTGTTGGGAGCTGTCCATGCTGTTTTACCACAGGGAAGTCCACTCTGCAAGTCTTCCTTGCGCTGAGCACTCTTTTATCCAGGCATTAAAACAAGGTTAGGAAAGAAAGCTGAAATGCAAGGTGCACACTAGAGGGTCATTATTCAAAAGCGGGAGAACTGTTTTAAGCAGTCGTAACTCCCCTGGCTGTATACATTGGGAAGGCTTTGTCAACAGTACCTCTATCAAAATATGATTTTTTTGAGAAAATATGTGAATACTAAAACAACAAAAGAAGGCAAGTAGTTTCTTGCACCAGAAATATCCCAAGATTTGTCAAAATTTCCTAAATATGTCTTTTATATGTCAAATGTTAAAGGCCTTGGTAAAAATTCTGCATTTTCTGTGCTTTATATTTATTCTCACATGAGTGAAAATACCTAAATTAAGTTCATTTGTTCATTGCCTTAAAGTAGGTAAACTGTATTCAGAATTACTAGTCACTCAAGGAAATAATAATAGTAGAAATGTATTTACTTATTTTTAACTAGTCAAATAAAAGTACATTTTATCTTTATGAGTAAACATTTATTCACCAGGTTCTATATGATACATACTATGTGTAAGCATGCTTGTAAAAGAATGTCAAGATGACTTCAATACCACTCGCTTATTCTTTGTAAAGACTTCTATTACCACATACAGCCAAATTATAAAGCAAAGTAAACAAATGCTGATAGTCCCCTAAAGGCAAGTGCTGGCTTAAACAAACAGAAAACTACAAAATTCTTAGAGCCTGTTTGCACAGAGCACCTTCATCTCTGTGCATCAGTCACTTTTTCTGGATTGAAATCCTATTGAAACCATTACTGTTAGGCAATAATCTATCTAAACTCAAAACTTGCAATAAATGCCTTATAACAGTCAAGGATGAAATTACTTTTATTTTTGTGGTCCCATTTTAAGTTCTGAAAATAACATCTGATCTGTGAAGATTCTAGTTTTCCTGGAGGAAGAGGTATATTTTATTTAGTAGTCATTAAAGTTGACCCAACATAGAGTCCAGACAAAACATTTGACCTGACAGTAACCCAATGATCTAAAGATATTGGAGGAAAAAAAAAGCAAAAAAACAAAAACAAAACAAAACAAAAACCCTATTCATCCAAGCATTTCTGAGAGATCTTCATTAGTCGGATATAAAATTGTTATAATCGAGTGGCACTGCAGCAATTTAATAATTACTGGGCATTCATTATATGTCTGCATAATGTTTCTATGCCCAGGGCCTTCAAAGACCCTTCAGGAGCTGGATGTTATCGTTCCCATTTTACAGATGCTGACCCGGGGTTTTCTGGAGGTTAGATAACCTGCTTTAAACTACAGCCAGTGAACTGCTAGACAGATTTTGAACACAGTTGGGGCTGTTGTTCTACATCATCATGCTCCACAGTTTATAGGTGCACGATGTATGTAATGGCGTGTGTGTGTAATTAGGGAACAGCAAATAAGCATTGCAATAGGTTCTTTAAATGCTTTGTGTTCGCTTAAATGATTTTCTTTTTCTTTCAGATTCATCATCATTCCTCTCATGCTTTGTGCCTGATTTAATCTGCTCTCTTTCACCTCCACTTTCTCCTTCATAAACGCATGCGTGCACACATGCACACACACCTGAGATCTGACCAAAGACTTCATAGAGTCTCACAGAAGCAGTTAAATTGTTTTAGCTTATACATAAATGTAGCCTTTTCTGAGAGCTCAAGAAAGTGTTCATTGTTGTTGTGAATGTGCCGTCCACTGACTTTAAAATCACAGTAGTTTCTGACAGAGATACTATCCTGTAGTCCTTACTTTTTCAAACTCAGTACATGGAGCTCTTTTGTAAAGTAATATTGTCCTGTGTTGAACCACACCAGTGTATGAACCACACCAGTGCTTCAAGTGTAAGGAAATAGGTTAACACCTGAACCTATTTTACAGTCACACATGGGTAGTCAAAGCAAGTTCAAAGTGCACGGGCTTCCTCAATACCAAAAGATTTATTTATTTTTGTTAAAGATGATCAGACAGGGTCCAAAAATAATAAATACTAATAAAGGGGAAAGAGGGTCAAGCGAGAAATTCTTAAGACTGTTTCTTAAGTTATTAGATGGAAGAAAAGGAGATGGCTCACAGTGCTCACTCTCTAGCCAGATCAAGAGACATTGTCGGTCTGTTTGGACCAATGAGCCACAAGCAACTAGCCATGGGAACTGAGAAACTTAGGCAGGCCCTTGGAAATCTATGCGCATCTCTATTGAAATTGTTTTTAGTTCATAAAAAGTGAGAAAAGTACAAGTGTGAGAGAAAAATGTAGGCAACTATTTCCTTAACCACTAACCTATACAAACTTATTGGGCTTCCAATAAATCCAGTAAGTCAAATCGTGCACACTTTGGCTTTTTCAAACAGCCAGGCTTGCTACTTTCGCTTAGTGAAGGAAGATAATCCAGATGGAATTAGATCTGGATTTATACATTTCAATTTAGCAAATGTAAGAATTGTAACAAATGTAAGAATTTTAAGAACTGTAGAACTGTTTCAGGTGTTAATTTATTTCCTTTGTTACCTTTAACAGGTAACAAAGAAGGGGAGAGGATCTACAATGTCCTTGATCACAGAAACCTTTACTAAAAGACCACTGCCTTAGGAAGTCTCCTCAAATATGGATGGAAATCAGGCACCTTGAAGAAGTTCTTGGTTAACATAGCTTAAAATCTCTAAAATGCTTGACCAGACCACCTGCTAGAAGCAACTCCAAAGAGGTTCAGGCGTTAAAAATCAAGAAAAGTTTGCAAGATAGTATACTTTAAAATCTCCATACTTGAAGCTTGACAGTGGGTAAACAATGTTTATCAGGAGTGGTGATTTAAACTTTCATACTATTTTGGACTTATCCTAAGAAAATGAAAAAATGTCCTATTATATTTTAACTTAAAGCAAAGTGAAAGGTTCACACAATTTTCAATGGGATGTCTAATTCTTAACACAATAAATATCATTTTTACTCCTGTTTATATTTATAATATATGCATCAACCTTTCTGTCTCTTTTGTTCAAGGGCTTGGCCCACAGATATTCTCATCAGATTCTTCTTGGTTTTTTGAAAAGATCTATTACATAAATCTTTTAACACTTTGTTTAAAACAAAGTGTATGTATTGATATTGACAGAAAAATAGTTGCTCCTGATATTTCACTAAAATGAAAATAATCCGATTTATCTATTTTAAAGGAACATAGTTATATTTCCTATTGGAATGTTCAGTCAATGTTATTTGGATAATTAATGATTGGTTTAGTTTGTTACTGACTAAGTTAAGATTTATACCTTGTTAGAACATTGTGAAGGCAATAATTTAGTTTAAAAATAAAAGTGGAACAAATATCTATTATGTAGCAACACTTTCTCCTGAAGGGTCCCCTTTAATATATTTCCAAAGGTGAAGGCTTGTTTTAGAAAGGTGTGCTGGCAATAATCAGATTCCACCTCTCACAAATGAGAATTCACTACTCTGGCAGCTAGAAATTATTTTTAATAGGATTTAAAGAAAAGAAGCCCGTTGGTAAGCGCTCAAAGTGTAACTGGCAATTAAAAGGTACTTTTAAACATTTGTTACTTCATGCGCCAAAGAGAAGTAGACGTTTCAGACCAGTTTCAAGGGCAAGGATTATAAACACAGATATTTAGAAATCAACTTACTTAACATGGTATTAGTAAAATTACCTATATATATTTTCTCTCTTGTACTCTGTATTTTGATCTAATAATTATTAAAATGTTAATGCTTATCAATAAAAATCACAGCAGCATCACATATTGTGGTGGAACATTGCTATTTCCTGACACGAGCAGAAATAAAGTCTTTGATGTTAGTTTGAATCACAAAATGATCTAGCCTATCAGTAATCTCAGGCATAAGCTTCACTGAAAAGAAACATTATATTTTTCTTTGTACAACAACAAAAACTCCGACAGGTATCTGATCAGGCCTGCAAACACTATGTAAGCAGGGAGTAGGGAGGCAATCCCATTTTCTAACACACACTTATTGTTTTATGCATTCTAAACTGCTATATGCAAACAAAAAGGGAACATACTGAATCCACTTTGCAGTTCACATCTTAGTGATTTTAAGAAGCAGAGTTTGCAAGTGGAAGGAGGGAAACCTTGCGCCTGTCCTTTCCTAGAGCCACTGCTCAGGAAGGAGGCCCTCTGCCGTCAGCCTAGGCTGGAGGAAAAGGACATGACTTAGGGCTGAAATCACTCTGAGACAGAGGAGGGAGCTCAGCGTGTGGCACTGAGCACTGTATCTGGTCTGTAGCCAGAAAGTTTTCATTGTTTAGCCTGGTTGCCAGTACCTGTCCTGCATACACAAGAACAAAAATATACCAGCTCTACCTCAGGAACTGTGTGGATGTTAAAAAGAATTAAAAGAGTTTATTTCTCTTTCTTTATCCTGAATGTAATTACTGTATTTTTTAAAAAAGAAAGAGCTGAAACTATAGTAACTGGAGGCTTCCATGTTTTTTCTTTTTAAACTCCTCAAACTACCTTACCACAAAGGCATTTAAGTCAAATTGTACATTTACAGACTCACCTACACGATGGATATAACTTAAAACATCTGCTTAGACACATATGTTTTGTTCTGATGTAAAAAGTGTGGCAATTTAAAGAAATATAGGGCCATTATATTCTTAAAATATGTGTTCTTCTGTGTGTGTTCATTCATTAAAGAGATCTTTGACTGCAATTAGGTAGTCGGTCCTATAAAGCCTTCCTTGTGTGACCATGATTTCTAAAAATAAAATGTTCCACTGAATATTTCAGCTAAATAACCACATCTTTAAAATTATTATTAAGAGATCCCAATCCATCTTGTTGCATTAAAAAAAAATAACATCTGCTTTCCAGAATAGTTTGCTATATACCTTACACAAGGTCAACAATTAATTAGGAGATAAGAAATGAAAGTCAAGTTTATTACCCTACCAGGAATATTTTCTCCTAGTTACTTATATTAACAAATCTATTCTCTAATTTCATAAAAACTAAGCATATTTAAGGCAAAGGTACCAATATTTAGGGTTTGGGGATGGATGCTTTCTATTGTTACCATTTTAACTTGCTGAAAATACTACAGATACATTTTTTTTAAATGTAGTTTTAGGCTTGTCTCTTTTAAGCATTTCACATTCTCTAACAAAAGACCATGCTTAACACTTAAAATTCAACATGCTAGAAGCCCACAATATCCTAAAACAAAGTGCAACGTCTTCGTACGTATGTTATCTATCACAGGATGCAGGACGACAATCTGTGATGCTCAGGATGCGATCTGGGGAAAGGGGGCTCCCACTAGGGACTGCTTCAAAGGTCGCCTCCTTCAGTCGCTAAAACAAGTTGAAGGGACTTTATTTAAACCATCACTGAAGACTCACACTGTCATTCAGTAGGCAGGACGAACACCACTGCTTCATTCATTTCACATTTTCTGCATTAAGAATTAATAAAGTCTCTCAAATGTGTACATTATTAAAGAGTACTGATTCCTACAGATTTTCTTTAAAATAAGTTTACTGCATTTATTGCTTGTCATATCACTGATTTCCTGTACAATGGCCTGAGAAAGTTATATTCATATATACTCTGAATTTTGTTTACAATGGTTGTATTTTAAAAATAAAATAAATCCTGAGATTGGATTTCTGGAATAAAACAGCAATGTATAGCAGATATATAACAGTGACAGCAAATGTCACTTGTTTTGCCAATGAATCTAAACTGTAGATTTATATGTCAGGTAGCATAAATTCCTTCCTCAGTGTGAATGTGCCTTTTTTTGCACAATGAGAGCAAGTAAGTGTAAAATAATATTATGTCATATTATCTATCAATATTCTTACATTTTACTTCGGTATTATTTGTCATAAACATTATTTTTCTTAACAGACAAACAGAATATGGGCACACTGGTGCTATCTATATGCTCTCACAGTGGGGCTCAGGAGTATATGTCTCAGCACCCTTTATTTTTATGTCTTAGTACTGCACACAATATGATAGTTGTCAAAATTATCTGAGTGTACTTCAGAGTTGTGGGCATGAACACTGGAAATGTCAATTTTGTTGTTTCATGGTCCTCTATGCTGAAGCACTGGACATTAAACCAGCAACAGGAGCTGGTTTTCAGGGAAGAATCTTGATGGTTTTCTTTGCTCACTAACTAGAACAAATCATTACAAAACATTCCATTTCTCACGCGCCATTCTCCTACATACCGCATATTCACTTCAGTTCTCCAAGGGAAGCAATACGGCTCCTGTGGGAAAGGCCCACCCCTTCCCTTCCTAGATGTTTGCTTCCCTAAATGAAAGGAGCACACCCCCTTACATTCTTTGAACATTTTCCAACAAGCAAAGAATTGTAATAACACTGTATCACTAACTAAAACAAAATAATCCATAAGCAAAATTTGCTAATATTCTGTGTATTTTTAAAGCAGACTCCCCCTCCGTTCCCCACCTACCCCATCTCTCTCTCTCTCTCTCTCTCTCTCTCTCTCTCTCTCTCTCTCTCTTGTGGTGTGTGTGTGTGTGTGTGTGTGTGTGTGTGTGTGTGTGTGTGTGTGTGTAAAACAGAATTAACTAAGCTCAGATCTAGCATTTACACTTTGGTCCTCCGAACACTGTATTAGTGAATATGGTGTGTACCCGTGCACTGTGACAGCTAAGGAGCAAGCCCATAGATGCTGCAAGCTTTTGAACTTGAATTTAGAACTATTAGAGGAATGTCCCCTTTCTTAACTGTATTAAAGAAAAAAATCACAAATTCAAATACCAATTGTCTTAGGTAGAATCAGAGCTTCCAGAAGTCACAGCTATGCAAGAATATCGATAGTCTTTGCTCTGATTCTAAGGACAGAAAACTGGCTCTGAAGTTGATGTCCAGTACTGTCTATCTCATGAAAGCACTTTGTGAGCCATGAGGAAATATGTCCTAATTATCCTCCCTTCCATCACACAGAGCCATTTATTCCCTAATCAAGATTTTCTTTTGCTATTTTAAGAGAAACAATACTCCATATTTCTGGAAGTTTGTGTACTAATCTTTACTCTTATTTTTAAAAATCTTTCCGATGCAGCATTCACATAGAAATTCACATGTGAATACACGGAGTTCACAAAAGTTGGGATCTCTTGAGGGAGTTTTTGCTTAAATGAAATGATGAATTCTTTTACCATCCTTTTATCGGCTTTTTGATGATGAACTCAGCTATATAATTTTCAGGTCCACAAAATGGAAGATCTACTATTTTTTTTCATGTGTAATAACAGTGAATATAAGGAAAGATTACATGAATTGTAACTGAAGGTATAAACTTATTACACTTAGCAGAATGTTGTTAAAGTCAAAGTAAACCAATATGTGTCACAAGTCCACAGATGAAACATCTCATTCACTACAGCATCCGATCTTATTACAGTAATGCACAGAAATTAAACACATAAATATTAATTTTATGTATTTCAGAATACGTAGGCAATGAAAATGCAATGTTTACACTTATGTATGACTCATTAGTGTTTTATTGTGTGAGACACTAGGAGGCATCAGAAGGGTAAAAGGTCTTCAATTTTAGAAGAAAAAAGAAATTACTGAAGTATTGGATGTGTATGAAGTTTGAGTTTTAAAAATGATACAGGTAAAACAAAATTATATGCTAACAAAGTCTCAAACCATTATATTTTGTCATAAAGAATGATGTTTATATAACATTTATAAAATAGACATATATATTATTTCACCAATAAGCACCCATAAAGATAGATTTTGGATGCATTGGTTCATAACTACATAAGTACTCATTTTGATTAAGAATATACTTGGTAACAGAACAACAAACATACTGGATATTGACAATTATGCATTTTCTGATCAATTATTCAGTACCATGAGGATGTTTTATTTCTAGCCAATTCCGCTTTACATTCTACACAGCTCTTCTGAAATAGTCTAATGCATTTAAGCTTTATGATAACCTTCACAAACCAAGACAACTTGATGCCTGTTCATAGAGAATTGATGGAACTTAAAATTTAAGCAACAAAAAAAGCACATAAAGGAACATACTTTCTTTTACTGCACTATTGAAAGCCTATTACTTAATAACCAAATTTTCCACTGTTTGAATTTCTCCTCACAATGACGAAGCAACAGGGCTGTGGCATACTTATCTAACAATCACTTAGAATCAGAGTGCCTTGCCATTCCTCAGCAATCGGCTTTTATCCCTGCCCTATCAGAATAGTACGTGAACTGTGTAATCTGCCTTTTGTAAGGTGTACCCTGTTGATGCTTCGGTTTTGTGACTTGCGTCTGTAATCTGATTGTATTTCTCAAAGGTAACAGATCTCAGTGAAGAGTTAAGCTTTACTGAATGCAAGGACATCCATGAGTCCATGGGATCTAGGTATAGTACTGAGAATGAGGTCAGAGTCAGCTCTTCTTCCCCATGTACCAAACTGGCTAAGCATCAGAGGCAGAAACGAAAGCCTCTCATTTGGTTCAAACCATTACTCTACATGTGTAAAAGAAATACGCATGCTGTTCTAAGCTTAGACAATCATTAGGGAGGCATTTTCTTAAAAGATGCTATTTTAAAAGTTAAAATTAATTAGTAATCCTTTTGCAGTCCACTTTGTGAACCTTAACTGCACATTAAATTTCTCCACGTTGCTTTGAATCATGCCGTGAAAACCTTGATTCTCTGCCTAATAACTATTTTTGTTATGTAGTACAGTTATTACTGTAAAGCTATTTCCCCATTTTTGTCACTTTCTGAGATTTCATAGGCTAAAATATATTGCATAAAGTTGGGAAATAAAAGCCACAAAATATACAGAAATAAACAAAAGAAGGTTTTAAAAGATAATGCTAACCTTTACCAAAGAGTGATATAGTATAGTTCTCTATTAAAGAAATTTATATACAATGAATAATTTATTAGAAAGACATAATTTTATGATGTTCAGCTTATTCATTGAGTAAGGTGAAGGCCAAGGAAAAAATTGAAAAGGTATTTGAAAGTTATAGAATATACTGTTTCAGGAATCAATTTTCAGGAATCATTAGTTACTTTCCTATAGGAATGAATAAATTCCCCAAAATTTTGTAAAATAAGCCTGTTTATAAAGAAGAAATGAGACAAGTTACAACAAGTCTTTGTGAGTGGAGTTTCCTCTGGTTATTTAGTGTCTGTGCCCGGGAAAGTTAAGGCCCATAATTAACTTTAAAGGGAAGAAAGTTGTTTCTTATTATGATATGGCCATTTGTTACATCAACAAATATCAAAAAAACATTAAGATGAAATAAATGGCATACCTTAATATTATCCTCTGATATATTCACATGCACCACAACCAAGGTGTAAATAGCGTAATTAATGAATGAAGTAAAATACTGTTTTTAATAAGGCGTATGAGAACTGCACAACACATTCCAAAGCTGTGTAAACCATATTAATAAGAGCAGCAAGTTTTTAAAAATAAAGTTCAGCACAGCTTGAAGCAAAGATAACTTCCAGCTATTGGCCCTTTTACTTGACTAGGGAATCAAGTTTTAAACAAAAACTATGTGTAAAGTATGTTTTGCTGAATACTTTTAGAATCAAGATTGGAATCTGATTCATGATTAAATATCTTATTCTTCAAGTAGTACAAAACTCATTGACTTAAGGAATTTTTCCCTAAGATAGGACATAGGAACATCTCATTTTACCTACCATGCACTTGCTTTGGGACTACTTCTAAACTTAATGATTAATTTCAACCTTATACTAGAGGATGATAATGAGGTTTGTTGCCTGCATTTTCTATAATTGAATCAATAGGGGCACAAAACTCCACTTGTGCCATACTGATACATACTGAACTGTTTTTTTAAGACTAGCCCAAACTGACATTATTTTAAAAATTAAATGAGATATTTTAGCCGTAAAGTGAAAATTGCTGAACCACTTAAGGCTAAAATTGGTATGACTACAAGGTTAAGCTAGGCTCACAGGTGCTCACATTTCATGTCCTAGCAAGTCTCCAGGGAGGGGATTATTATTCCCCACATAAATATCTTTACTTTGTAACCACAATTTCATTGCAAGGTGCCACTGACAGAAAGTCTGGTCACTCTTCTGGATTAGCATGGAAAGGCAACTAGAGTTTTCTTTACAGCACGTAGAAAACATGTGCAGTCATCAAGTATTTCCTAAGACAGTTACTGTTAGAGTTAGCATCAGATTAACAATAGTAAAGCACACTTTGTGTCAAAGCAATGAATTCTCCACCGAGGACCAGTTACAGAACCTGCAGAGAGCCTGATTCTACTTACAGGGTCAGCATTTACATACAAAGTATTTATTATAGGACATCCGTTTCAAAAATGTGAGGAAAAGGCTTTCCACAAAGAATGACTGTAGCATCTAGAATAGTACAAAATGGTTCAGGTATGAAATTTCTCTTAAGAATTAGTGGCCTTGCTCTGGAGAGCAAACAACATTAGCATTGAACTCAAACACTTGCATAATACATAATACAATAAACAATATGCCCGTCTCTGTAGACTTCCTTTATGGCTAACTTTGTCACTTAGTTTGGTAACTTTCATCAGAAGTCCAAACAGAAGGCGGGCTAAGGGACTTAGTCCTGTTTGTTTTTAAATAGCTTAATATTTCTCTTGATCTAAATAACAGTGCACATGCTGAAACCCAAACACGAACTGTGAAATGCATAGACTACCGTGGCCAGGGCACTGCTTCTGTCCCCACCAATTAAGCTTTCTCAAGCCAGCACTTTGGTGAGGCAAGAGGATGCACAAAGGTGGCCTCTGGCAGGCAGCCCTGCTGGAGCTTAAAGCCATCCCGAGAACTAGTGGCTCAGAATCCAAACTCAGGGAAAATCAATCTTGGGGGCAACTCACAGGAACATCTTTCCACAGAGAACTAACTGCTAAATTTTAAGACATCTACTTCAAGGTCACAGAACAGTCTGTGAAATTCTAAAATCCACCAGGCATGTTCTCCACCCTATCAAGCATACTAATGACGTGAACTAACTTCATGAAACTTTAAACTAACTGATTTGACAGGAACGAGTCAGATGTGATTTCAATAACGGATGGCAAACAGATACTACTATCTAAAAAGTTACTTTCAGCCACACAAGGAAATCATAGAATCTAAAGAAAAGAATGCACAACAAGCCTCAACTTAAGCCTTCCAAAACGGAGTTGGGATAGACCCACTGCCTGGAGGAGGCTGGTGCAGATTTCAGAGACAATACCCAGGCTATTTCTATTCTTTTCGAGAAATGTCAGAGGTACTTACATGAAGGAAGGCTCGACCAGATTAGTCCTTGGAATATTTTCCTTTCTTAAAAAAGGAAGAGAGAAAGAGAAAAAAAATAACGATAATCTTTACTTCATCCAGCCTTGCAGTGCTTCTCCACCTGATTCAAAGCTGCAGGAACGGCGACCCACACAGAACCTTCAAAGTCAATCCAATAGCAGCCCGAAGATGTCTGGGTGTACGCGTGTGCTCAAGTGTCTGTGACTGCGAGCCGAGCGAGCAGAGAGCTGGAGACGAAGTGTGCGTGTATGCGCGCGGAGGGGGGGGTGAGGGGGAGGCGCGCACGGGATCGCGCATTCGCGCGCGCACTGAAGCCGCTGGAAGAGAAGGAGGAGAAAGAGGAGGAGGAAGGTGGAGGAAGCAAAGAAGGAGGAGGAGGAGAAAGTGGCTCTCTGTGGCCGGTGGGATTAAAAGTAGCCAGACTCATCCAGAAAACTGCATCCAGGAAGGAAGTGACAGAAGACGAATGGGAAAAGGAGAGCAGCACACGGGCTTAGAAACGTCGCGTAAAAGAGCGGGGGGTGGGGGGTGGAGAGGGAGTGGGGGGGATGTAAGGATACTGGGAGGGGACGCGGGGGTGGCAAGCAACACCGAGCACACAGGGCTTGGGTTCTAAGCAGCACGTACGCGCCCGTGCGCACCCTCCCCCCCCCATTTCATTTTATTCTTGCCTTTGCCTGCGCTGCCTTTTCCTTTCCGTTTCTCTATCCCTACGAGCCCAAACCGTTGCCTCTCCTCGGGAGCTGGGGAAATCATCAGTTTCACTCTTGCAAAAGGGGGGCGGGACTAGACCTCGCAGCATTTTAATAAAACAAACATACTGCAGCTCCCTCCTCACCCCTCCAGTCTCAACTAGATTGATAAATTACTCCACTACACTACTTTAATTATGTATATGGTATGCAGAATAAATCACTGAACATCAGTACCTCAATCAAGCACTTTTAAATGATAATTGCATCTTGGTGAATCAATCTTTCCATTCCTGACATTTTGCTAATTTTAGTTTTACGGTGGGGTAATGGCACATGCCATACGCAAACCTAATGACAATTCTTTATTGCATGAAAAGGAAGACAACACGGGGAGCGGCGGCTCTCTGCCTCTCTCCCCGATGCTGCGGAGGACGCTTGGAGGGGACGCTGGACTGCCGCGCGCTTGCTCCCCCGGGAGACTGCGAGCCAGCCAGCAGGAAAGTCCTTCTGAAGTCGGGATCTTCCCTCTGACCAATAGGAGCGCGACCCTAAGAGCTTCTCTAGTGACTCCCCCCTCCCCGCTTTGGATTCGCGGTAGCCACTTCATTCTTGCTCCGGTCCGCGCGCGCCTCCGTTACTCACGCGTAAAAGCCACGATCCAGGATGTCTGCAAGTCTCGATCCCAGTGTGCGCTTCCTGCCCTCCCAGACTGTACAAAGCGTTTTGTCTTGAGACCCGGAGAGGTAGGCTAGAAAGTGAGCCGAAAGGATTCTCCGATGTTAGTAATAAAATAATTACAAGTATTTGAAATCTCGACTTCATCGCAGGGCCATGAACTTTTGAATCAGTCTGGGAATATTTGCCGAGGGGGGCAGCTTCCTCGGACAACCCCCTCTCCTTCGCTCAAGCGTCTCCTCCACACCTTACTGGACTTTATCCAGGTCATTAACATGTAAACCAAACCAACTTCCCAGATGCATTAGGCTACCCTGGCTGATAGCGGATGACTTCACTTATCCTGAAGAGTTTCAGCTGCACAGGAAGTAGCAACAGAGACTGATAAGAGTACTTATGTTAAGGGTTAAGGCTACTCAATATTTTTCCATAGCAAAAACATAGGTTGACAAACAACTGATACGTAGAAAAAAATGAATTGAGTTCGTCCCTACCCTAGTCAACTACACCACACTCAAAAAGCTAAAGATGAAATATATAAACTGGTATCACACACACACACACACACACACACACACACACACACACACACACACA
>PVIU01005544.1:96942-112234 GCA_004026605.1 Ondatra zibethicus | reverse complement strand
TGCTTGTGCTGCCATTGGTCTCAATGCCATCAACATCTCCTATTTGAGTAAAAAAGAGAAATAAATAGGAAAGGACATGACTACTCCCAGGTATGTATGGTGGAGAGGGAGAACATAGTCAGAGGCAAAGAGACCTGGGAGAGTCCAGGGTGGACAGGACCCTGAGCCATGTGAGAGGGAGATGGGGAGAGAGAGGGCACAGAGAGGAACCAGGTGCAGCATCCAAGAGGGCAAAGGGTAAAAGGGTGAGTAACCAAAATGTCTGAGTTTATAGGGAAGAGCCTGGGGGTAGGACAGTTCAGGCGCTGGGCTGGAGAGTTCAGGGTAGTGGGTAGAGTTTGCTGGCCACACCCTGTAGGTGTGACTGGTAGAGATTGTTGAGGGGGACAGACGCTTAGATCTGTTATGTAGACACCTGGCTCGGCCATTGGCCCCACAGTGAGCAGGCAACTCAGTACTCTCACCTCCCTCTTTGCCTCTGCCAGAATTGGGTGCGGTGTCCCATGTGCAACTTACTGGGTGCTGTGTTCCGCCTGCACTCACTGGGTGTTGTGTACCGCATGCACTCACTGGGTGCAGTGTCCCGCATACACTTACTGGAGATATTGAGGTAAATGTGCTCCATCCACTTGTCATCACCCGATATCATCCTCAACCCCAGCTGCCCTCGGTCACTTTCGCGTATCTCGAGGATTTCCAGGGTACAGTTAGAGTTTCTGTCTCCCAAGAATGTTACCCTTCCATCCTTAGAAGGGAATGACCCAATCTCTAGGTTCTTATAGAGGACAGTCCCGTTGAAGTCTTTGGTATTATTGTCAAACTCATATTTCTGATACAAGGTGATCTTGTGCAGGTTGGCTTGGCTAACTGACATTCTGTACGTGCAAGGAATCCGGACGCAGGCTCCCTCCCAGGCGAAGAGGGTTTGGGGATGCTCAACCACCCATTTCCGTGGTGAGTCAAACAAAGCCACATGTCCTAAAGAACACAGCACTGGTCAGAAACTGTTATTTATGGGTGAGAACTTTCACAGGAGCTAGGAGAGGGAGCCGACACCGGAGGAGGAGCTCCGCACCTCTGTGCACACTGCCTCATGGAAGTTCCGCTCGCTCCCCAGATCCATTCCCACTGGACATGGCCCACTGACCTCCCCAAACCCAGGTGCCAGCATGGGTCTTACCTAGAATCAAGAGGAGCCATGGGCAGTGGACATTCATGGTGTCACGTCTGGGTGGCTCCTAAGGATAGAAGAGTTAGTCTGCAAACTGGGTGTGTTGGTGTGTGACTATCATCCCAGCATTTGGGAAGTTGAGGCAAGAGTGCTGTGGGACAATGGTCTTGTACCCTGTCACTTATATTGCATTGTTTTAATAAAACGCTGATTGGCCAGTAGCCAGGCAGGAAGTAGAGGTGGGACAATGAGAACAGGAGAATTCTGGGAAGAGGCCGGGTGGTGGTGGCACACGCCTTTAATCCCAGCACTTGGGAGGCAGAGGCAGGCGGATCTCTGTGAGTTCGAGACCAACGTGGTCTACAGAGCTAGTTCCAGGACAGGCTCCAAAGCCACACAGAAACCCTGTCTCGAAAAATCAAAAAATAAAAATAAAAAAAATTAAAAAAAGAGAATTCTGGGAAGAGGAAAAAGTCAGTCTGCAGTTGTCACCCAGACCAAAAGGAAGCAAGATGAGAATGCCTCACTGATAAAGAGTACCAAGCTACATGGCTGACACAAACAAGAATTATGGGATAATTTAAGTTATAAGAGTTAATAAGAAGCCTGAGTAATAGGCCAACCAGTTTATAATTAATGTAGACCTCTGTGTATTTATTTGGAACTGAATGGCTGTGGTACTGGGCAGGACAGAAACCTCTGTCAACACAGGAGGATTGCTACAAGTTTGAGACCAGTCTGGCCTCTATTCTGAGGCCCTGTCTGAACAATAACAACAAAAACTTTGCCTTTGAGCCATCTGGCTGCTTTTTCTTGTTCCATCCTCTGAACTCTGATTCGTTTTTTTCTGATCCTGGGTTGGGGGGGTCCTACCCGGTTATATGATGGAGATGTTTGGGGTGCTCATAGAACCTTTTCTGGGTATACTGTCCTTCTTCAAGCAGAGACCTTCCTTTCCTTTCTTTTTCTCTACCTCTCCTATCCATTTATTTGTTTTTAACTTTTATTTTATATTATTAATGTGTGCGTGTGTGTGATATGTATGGGGCATGTGCAAGCTACACTGCATATGTGGAGATCAGAGGACACCTTGGTGGAGGATTTTGTGGAGTTGATTCTTTCCTTCCACCTTTGAGTGGGTCCCAGGAACCCACTCAGGATTATACAGCAAACACATTCTCCCACTGAGCCATCTTGCTGGCTTTTCTAACTCCTAGAACTCTTTATCCTTTTCTCGGGCTCTGTGGTGCCAGACTGTTGTATGTCTTCAATGCCAGGCCCTGGTAACAAGGATCTCTCCAGGCTAATGGTGCTAATTTTACATATAAGACAGAGTGCTTTGAAAGACTTGGGTGGGGGGCGGGGGAATCACAGTAAACCAAATTTGAGCCAAGTGATTTAGGCCTGGAATTCTAGATGCTCCAGAAGCTAAGGCTAAACAATTGCAAGTTCAAGGTCAGCTTAACTACAAAGCAAGTTCAAGTCCAGTTTATTAACTTAATAAAACCTTGTCTCTAAACAAAGAGTAAAAAGAGGGCTGGGGGTTTATCTCTGTGATAGAGGAATCTTCCAGTGGGAAGGTGGGTAAGTGGTTCAGCAGTAGAGCCCCTGTCTAGAATCCTCCAGTGAGGGGCTGGGGTGTAGCTCAGTGATAGAGCCCCTGCCTAGAATCCCCCAGTGAGGGGCTAGGGGTGGCTCAGTGGTAGAGCCCCTGCCTAGAATCCCCCAGTGAGGGGCTGGGGTGGCTCAGTGGTAGAGCCCCTGCCTAGAATCCCCCAGTGAGGGGCTAGGGGTGGCTCAGTGGTAGAGCCCCTGCCTAGAATCCCCCAGTGAGGGGCTGGGGTGTGGCTCAGTGGTAGAGCCCCTGCCTAGAATCCCCCAGTGAGGGACAGGGGTGTGTCTCAGTGGTAGAGCCCCTGCCTAGAATCCCCCAGTGAGGGGCTGGGGGTGGCTCAGTGGTGGATCACTAGTCTAGGTGCAGTCCCTAGGTTTAATCCCTCGTACTATCCCAAAAAGTAAAACTAAACTCATAGTGAAGTATGACATCAGGAGAACATTTTGAGGCAGTTAGAAAGCCTTACAAACAGGATGGTTCAAAGGACGCCCTCCTGATAGGAGACAGGACAAAGGTACTCCTTTTCTAACAGCACCGGCCAGTTGTTAGCAGGGGGCATGGAACCTCCTGTTGTCCAGCCAGCCACTGTTCCGCCGTAAGGAAGAAGGCAAATGGTCATGAGATAATACATAGGACCAGCCATGGTGGTGTACACCTAAAATCCAGCACTTAGGAGCCTGGATCTGAGAATATGAGTTTGATGCTGATCTGGCCTCCCAAGCCAGACCCAGTCTCAAAAAATCTAAACAACAGAAATATGAAGTGCTGGTCTGACAGAACTTAACTGTGTATTTAGGGGCCACCTATTTACAACTGATACCCAGCATCCTCTATCTATTGATAATCTATCTATCTATCTATCTATCTATCTATCTATCTATCTATCTACCTATCTATCTCTGAAATGAGTTTGCCCTCCACCACCACCATCCTGCACTTCACATAGAGTTAAATTTAACTCTATTGGTGGGGCTGTGACCTGTGTCAGCCCCCAGGGATCTTGCAGGATGTGCCAACCGAGTGTGTCTCCGGTGTCAGGGCAGAGCTGCGTCCCTTCCTCCCACCCTACCCCAACAATTTTCCTCCCAGGCTGCAGGACACAGGTGGGGGAGGGGGGGCTGTTGGGTGACGGGAGCAGGTATAGGGAACGCTAGTCCACTGCCTGAAAGTGGGCTGGCTTCTATCCCCAGTGCGGGTGTTGGCCTGGCCTGGGTGTGTGAGAGGTGAAGGGGCAGAGGCTGGGGCAGGTCACCGGAGGCAGAACTGCTTATGGGTTTCCAGGTGCAGGGAATCTTCAAGGTTGTGGTCCCTTGGGAAAAGCCGAGTTCAGCAGGAGGCTTTACAGTGGGACTTCCCATGCCGTCTAACAAGCCCTGTATGTGACATATGTCACTAGACATGGAGTAGACAGGCAGTTCCCCTACTTCCTGGGCCGCAGGTCTCTTCATCCTTTGCAGCACAAGCTCTGCAGGGGTGTTAGCTCTGCTCTGAGGGACTCACTTTGAAACACCCTTGGGGTCGCTACAAGGGTTGTGGCAACAATCAGGACCCAGGTGCTGGACCACTGTGCCTCCCTGGCAGCACCTCCAGCTACACCCTCAGCAAGGCTTGACTGGAGAACTTAGCTTGATCCAGAAGGGGGCAGCTCCAGAGCAAAGTGGCCTGCCCAGAGGATTTCCAGCAGTCATCACAGCATCAGAAGCAGGGACCTGAGCCTGGGGTCTGGATGAATGAGGAGGTAGCGTGGGGTAGGGCATCAGCAGTTACTAAGTCCAGAAACTTAGAACAGGACCACCCTGTTGAGACCTATGATCCACTCAGTTCAGACCTGCTGAGAGCCTCAGGGGCTGGCTTCCTGGCCCCACCATTTTCTCCTGGGCATCCAACAGCTTCTTCCACCTCAGAGGACCCAGAAAACCTGGCTAAAGGGATGCTGTGCCTATTGTACATTAGATAAACAGGAACAGCCTGTCTCCATGGCCAGCACACAAAGGCCGCTCCATATTTACTTGCTGACAAGAAAAAAGATCAAAATGGTGTTTACCTGTCTCCTCGTGTGCTCTTCAGGGTCCCGCAGCAGCCTCTGAGAGTAAAAGAAAGTGAAGTCGTCCAAGCTTGGCCACACCCCCTTCCTCTCTGTGGTTCTGAGACCAGCAGATGGGTGATTGGCGGAATGGGGAAGAGAGGCCATGGTGGAGAACAAATTGGAAGGGATGTTTGACTCTGCGGTCAGGTCTTAGTTTGTGGATCTGCTGGGTCTGATGAGCCTCCAAGCCTCTATGAAAGCTCACTCTTGAGAGCTCCCGCCAACTGAGAAGGAACAAGTCTTCTTGAAGGTGGCATTAGCTTAGTGATACCATCTCATTGCTAGCCTACCACTCCCATCAAAGGCAGGAACAGGGGAATCTGGCCCTGGGCCTGGATGCCTTAGCATCTCCATGAGCTGGGGAAGAACCAGAGCTCTGGGGAAGGAGGAGTTGCTGGATGGGAGTCTTTTCTGCTTGATATTTATTTATTTATTTAGGAACTTTTAAGACAGGGTTTCTCTGCATGGCTCTGGCTGTCCTGGAACTCACTCTATAGGCCAGCCTGGCCTCTAACTTACAGAGATCCACCTGCCTCTGCCTCCCAAGTGCTGGGATTAAAGACATGTGCCACCATGCCTGGCGCTTGATTTTTATTTCTTTGCGATGGTATATAGGCACTTGTATATGTTCATATGTGTGTGTTTGTGTGTTATATGTTGTAGGTGTGTACATATGTTGTGTGTTTATGTGTGTGTTATGTGTTGTATGTGTGTTTGTATGTTATATGTGTTGTATGTGTTCGTGTGTTGTGTATATTGTTTGTGTATGTGTGTGGTGTTTGTATGTGGTGTGTGTGTGTGTGTGTGTGTGTTTGCACCAGTGCTTGTGTAGAAGTCAAAGGACAACTTGTGGTCAGTCTCCCCTTCCACCTGTATGTGAGTTTCAGGAGTGAAACTTGGGTTGCCAAGCTTGCCCACACCCACCGTCACCCACTATAAATGGGAAAGTCTTGAGACTGAAATCTCATCACTTCTATCCTGCTTCTTCTCCAGCAGTCACCAGAGCAGTGCAGGGACAGGGAACATCAGGGGCAGAGCTGACCTCAGTTTTTTCCAGGCACAGGGAATGTCTTCGAGGTCACGGCTGGTCGGGAAAAGAATGCCACAGTTGTGGGGAGTGGGGGTGGGGGAGGATTGTGTCCTGTAAGCCTCATGGTAGGTCGGCAGGAGTCAATAAACTCTTTGCAAAGTACATGTGCCTGTGAAGATGGATTCTATAGCTTAAAGGCCTAGGAGTTGGTGCAGCCTCTGACTGAGAAAGCATAGAGGTCAGCAGGATATAAAGTGCATGTGACATCTCCCCCAAGGATGGGTTCTATTAACTGAGAACTAGGGAGGGAGAGTCTGGGATAAACCTTCTGGGGGATTCAGATGAGGCATGCCTCTACAGAGAACAAAGGTTACCAGGATGTTATATATAACATCCACTCCTAGTTTTCTGGGTGGGAAACAGGAGACACCCCTGCGTGATTAATATTCCTGGTTGCTCTGGGGTTACCTCTGAAGACCTGAAGACCTCGTGTCCTCTCCTCAACAGGAGGCTCTACTGGGGGCCTTCTCACGCTATCTAAAGAACTCTACACATGGTACATATCACAGGCATGGCTCTACGTGTGATAATTGTCACAGGCATTGCTCTACATGTGATATATGTCACAGGCATTGCTTTACACGTGATACATGTCACAGGCATGTCTCTACATGTGATGCATGTCACAGACATGTCTCTACACATGGTGCATGTCACAGGCATGGCTCTATGTGTGCTATATGTCATAGGCATGGCTCTACATGTGATACATGTCACAGGCATGGCTCTACGTGTGATATGTGTCATAGGCATGGCTCTACATGTGATGCATGTCACAGGCATGGCTCTACATGTGATATATGTCACAGGCACGGCTCTGCATGTGATGCTTTCACTAGGGGTAGAAGTAGCCAGTCACACAAACAGAATCAGAAAGGGTTAAGAAGAACTGAAGAAGATAGTGATGGGTGGTGGGAGTGGCTACAGAACTGTCTTTAAAATTATTCAGGAAGTTGAAACAGGAAGTTCAAAAGTTCAAGGTCAGCCTACACTCCAGAGTAATTTCAAGACCAGTCTCACCAATTTAATGAGACCTTGTCTTGAAATAAAAAATGGGAGCCTGGGAGTCTTCTACCTGCCTAGAATCCCCCAGTGAGGGGATGGGGGCATGGCTTAGTGATAGAGCCCTGTCCTGGTCCTCACGTTGAGGGCCATCTGTCAAGGTCCAGCCTCAACAGGTTCATATGTTCCAGGGTAGAGGCGTGTGGATTAGAAATGCTAGGCAGAAAAAACAGAGACACAAAAGAAATGAACAGAGACACAGGATAGTGTCGGGAGGACAACCCGGTGAATAGTGAATCAGCTATATACCCCAATCCAAAAGACAGAAGGAAAAAGACTGCTTTACCACGATACAAGGAACAGTGTAATTACCTCTTCAATACCTGAAACATCAAGTAGCTATATCCTGAGTTAAATATTCTGTTGTTTAGGCAGGACATGTAACAACTACACCTTAAGCCAAGCATCCTGTAGGCAGCCACACCCTGGGTCAAACCTCCTGTCATAACCTTGAAGGAGCAAGAATAGGCCTGAAATCTCTGACCTTTGGTCAAGGTGGAACAAATCCACACCCATGGGCTCCAGCAGAGCCCCGCCTAGAATCCCCCAGTGAGGGGCTGGGGTGTGGCTCAGTGGTAGAACACTTGTCTAGCACGTGTGAGGACCTACTTTTAACCCCCAGTACTGCCTCTCCCAAAAATTGTAATATAGGGGCCTGGAGAGATGGCTCAGAGGTTAAGAGCATTGCCTGCTTTTCCAAAGGT
This sequence comes from Ondatra zibethicus, assembly GCA_004026605.1. Lineage (NCBI taxonomy): Eukaryota > Metazoa > Chordata > Mammalia > Rodentia > Cricetidae > Ondatra > Ondatra zibethicus. The sequence continues at coordinate 104,506 of PVIU01005544.1, read as the reverse complement.
CCTGAGTTCAATTCCCAGCAACCACATGGTGGCTCACAACCATCTGTAATGAGATCTGGTGCCCTCTTCTGGCCTACAGGCATACACACAGACAGAATATTGTATACATAATACATAAATAAATAAGTTTAAAAAATTGTAATCTAGCAGGCACATAGCCAAGGCGGAGAAACTTCACAGATCAGCTGCAAACACCTGGATTTGATCCCCAACAAGAACTGTGCTTGAAAAGGAGGAAATAACTGGGCATGGTGGTGCACACCTTTAATTAACAACCAGGGACTTTTCAGGAGGTGGAGCCTCATGTGCTCCTCCCCATGCATGCTAGATTCTAATTATATTTTTAAGATAGGGTCTCACTATGTAGCCCTAGCTGTCCTGGCGCTCACTCTGTAGACCAGGCTGGTCTCTAACTCACAGAGATCTGCCTCCCGAGTACTGGGCCTTACAGCATTTTTGACACATGTGTGGTTGAGTCCATAGATTCCAAAGTGAGGGATGTGAAAAACTATCTTTTTCCATATTTCTCCTTCCAAGTACAACTAAAAACCCCCAGTCCTTATTTAAAAAGAAAAAAAGTACAGGAAGGCTCAGAGGAGCAGAGAGAAGGATCACGCCAGTTAGAAACCCTGAGTCCTGGCCAGGCAGTGGTAGCACAGCCTTTAATCCCAGCACCTGGGCAGCAGAAGTAGGAAGATCTCTGAGTTCAAGGCCAGCCTGGTCTACAGAGTGAGTTCCAGGATATCCAGGGCTACACAGAGAAACCCTGTCTCAAAAAGATAAAGGAAGGAAGGAAGGAAGGAAGGAAGGAAGGAAGGAAGGAAGAAAGAAGAAAGAAATGAAAACTTTGAGCCCCAAGGAATAGTACAGCAGTTACTTCTGTGGCTCTTTGCTTCTTTTCTTGAGATAGGGTCTCCTGTACCTCAGGCTGACCTCAAACTTGCTATGTAGTCGAGGATTCTTATATCTCTACTTCCCAATGCTGTAATTAGAGATGGGAGCCAGCTTTCATGTGGGACTGTGGCTTGAGCCCAGGGCTTCCCACATGCTTGGCAACCACCCTACTAACTGGGTCACAACTGCAGTGCTCTTTCTGATTCATCAACACCAGACCACATGCTGGTGAAGCTAACACATAGACAAAAAGCCCCAGCAAAACCCTGCTTTTTCAGTCAAAACACAGAGAAAGGGACACCCTTGGGGTCAGAACCCTGCACCATCAACTTCTGTGGGTCAGCCAAGGAGTACAGAAAACCCCAACAGTTAATTGTCCATTTGTGTCTGTGCTGGTGAAGGTCCTGTGTGGGTCTCGACCTTCACCTCTACCAGGCCGTAACAAATATTCAAGAAAACTCTCCACACTCTCCAAGTGGCAGGAATATAAAAGGGAGATGTGGAAATAATAGAATAAAAGGGTAGACCATTGAACCTACTTTAATCCAAAAATCAACTAGTAATCTTAAATATTTTACAATGGTATAGATTTTGGTTTATTGATACAAATTTAAAGTTAATTTTGTTATACTGTATGTGTGTTTTTACTCTTGTTTGGGGTATTGTGCTTATGCAACTCTTTTAAAATGCAATGTATAACTAAAAATGCAAATTATTTAGTCATCTATAATAGTCAAATTTATAGTCATATTAGGTGTGTTTTCAAGGTCATACACAGATATTTAGATAGATAGATGGTCTTCAAACACTTCAAAGATCTATAGAATATGACATTGAATATATTTAATAACTTAAGACTTTTCATGACAGTAAGACATGTCTGTTCCTGGCAGCACAATATACTACAGAGAAGATGATGGGCATCAAAGAAACTCTGATGGAGTTTGTTTTCTTTATGGCAAAAAGTAGCCATGTAGACAAAGAAACTGTCCTTGCCTCAATTGCTGACAATATACTATCCAAACTGGGCCAGCAGGACACAAAAAAGGCAACTGTCAAACTTTGTCAAGACGATGTAGGACATTGCTTCATAATTCCCTGCTTCACAGGAAAGTCTGTTAGATATACTTGAGCTGTAGGCCAGAGTTGGATACCCCAACATTACAGAGAAACTTTGGGTGACTGTCCGGGTAACCAGATGTCCCTGTCATTAGCTAACATTTCATCCTTCTGAGGTCATTGATAGAGTTAAAGACTAGATATTTATAAAGCTTCCCTTAGTTATGATAAAAATAAATTAGGTATTAACCTTTAGACTCACAAAGATAGATATTTCCTCAATTTTGCTAAATACAAATAAACTAGGTATTGTAACTATAATTCTTACTTGATAGTTGATTTTCTGTATATAATTTTACTATGTTAAAGTTAAAACCTTCCTTTTTAATTAGACAGAAAGGGGTAAATGCTATGAAGTAATTCTTCTATACACTGTGTGAATATATATTGCTATGACTGGCTTAATAAACAAGCTGACTGGCCAATAGCTGAACAGGATAAAGTTAGGCAGGAAAGTCAAACTGAGAATGATGTGATGAGAAAGGACAGAATCAGAGGAGTCACAGCCAGATGGAGAATGAGTCGGACACAAAAAATGGGATAGAGTTAAAAGCCATGAGCCTCGGGACAGCGCAAAACTTCATAGAAATGGGTTAAGTTGTAAGAGCTAGTTAGTAATAAGCCTGAGCTATTGGCCAAGCATTTATATTAAGTCTCTGAGTCAGTTATTTGGGAAGAGGCTACTGGTCATTTGGGAGCCGACAGCCAGGACAGAAATTTTCACTTATAGTGTGCTGCTTCTTTGGAGCAATGGGGGGTGGGGTGATGACTGCTAATAAGACCTCAGTGCTTACAGTGCTGAGAGCTACTCGTTGTAGCAAGACAAGGAAATCTCAGGCCAACAGAGGAAAGACTTTACAGATGCTGGCATCAGGATAGCAATGGAGATATAATGTCAGGCTGTTCTGTGTTGCGTGAGTCGGTTGAAGAAAGAGGTCACTCCAAGAGGAATTATTTTTTAAGATTTATTTGTTATGTGTACAGTATTCTGCCTGCATGTACACTTGCACACCAGAAGAGAGCGTCAAATCCCATTACAGATGGTTGTGAGCCACCATGTGGCTGCTGGGAATTGAGCTCAGGACCTCTGGAAGAGCAGCCAGTGCTCTTAACCTCTGAGCCATCTCTCCATCTCTTCAAGATGAAATTTTAAGGCCGTGTGGACTGAACCTTGGACAGCTGTACAAAGGCATTTTTAATGATTGCTACCAAAAGTTATTTTTTGGGTAAAGCATTTCCTCATACCGAGGTCCACGATCTCTATGTCTCTCTAAAGGAAAGCATCACATGCCCTCATGACTCTAGTCCTTTACTGTGTATTGTTAGCAGTACACAATAATCCAAGAGTCTCAGGGGTGCCAGAGGCATCTTGTGGTGAAAGTCATATGAAGGCTGTTCCGTCCCTTCAGAAAAACAAATCTACAAATCACGGAAAATAATCTCTATTTTCCACAACGATTCTTCCAGGCTAAAGTACTTCCAGAAAACGACCATTAGCTCCAATGTTTACCCTGGATACAGTGTCTCTGCTAGATTCCTACAACAGTCTGATAAAGACTTCAAAGGACCCTTTGTAAAAGAGCATCGTGCCTGAGGAGGGAAGGTGGCTGTCTTGTCACTTTCACGGCAGTGTCAAAGCCCCGAGACCAGAAGCAACTCAGGAAGACTTAGGTTTGGCTTAAGGTCCCAGAGGGAGAGGTCGTAATGGTGGAGGAGACACAGTGAGGTGCGAAAACACATCTTCAGCCAGAAAGAACAGCCTGGAAGTGGGGCGAGGCTCTAAATTCCCAAAGCCCACCCCCGAGTGACGCGCTTCCTCCAACAGAGTTGCACTTCTTACCAGGATCCTAAACAGTGCCACCAACTGGAGACCAGGTGGTCAGTCAGATACCTGAGCCTAAACGTATTTGAGGAAATAATGGTAGCAAATTTTCTTGATTTGACAACATCCCGGCATGATACAGCTGCAGATTCAGGAAGCCGAGTGAAATGAGATAACTCTCCAACAACATGCCAAGACATCTCATAGTCAAATTTCTAAAAGTATCTCTAGATTTAAGAGAATTCTAGGAAAAAAGTAATCTTAAAAACAAAAGAGAAGTAACACCTCAGTGGGAAAATCACACACACAGTATTGAGGTGTTTGTAAAAGCTGTAGCAGCTGTAGGGAGGTGGCAGAGGTGGCTCAGTGGCTAAGAGTGCATATGGCTCTTGCAGAAGACCCGGGGTTCAATTCCCAGCACCTACACGATAGGTCACAACCATCTGTAACTCCAGTTCCAGGGGATCTGATGCCCTCTTCTAGACTCCATGGGCACCGTGCACATAGTGTATGTATATCAGGCAAAACACACATACACATATGATTTTTAAAAAGTAATCTTACTATAAAGGGGGACTGGAGAGGTAGCTCAGCAGTTAAAAAGCACTGAGAACTTTTCCAGGGAGTATGAATTTGATTCCCAACACCTACACAGCTGCTCACAACCACCTGTAACTCCACCTCCAAGGGATTTGATGCCCTCTTCTAGGCTCTGAAGGGGCTGTATGAATGTGGCATATACCCATATAGACACACACACATACAAATCAAAACAACAAATAGAAATCTTATTTTAAAAGAAGAAGAAGAAGAAAGAAAGAAGACAAAAGAACTCTCAAGAATCAGGCAGGGCATGCCCATCTATCACCCTAGCACTGGGTAAGCAAAGGTGGAGTTGCCAGAAGTTTGAAGCCAGCCTGGACTACGTAGTAAGTTCTAGGTCAGCCAGAACTACACATGAAAGCCTTGTCTACACACACACACACACACACACACACACACACACACACTCATACATTAAACATTAAAAACTCAATGTAAGCCTGGTGTAGTAGCTCGTAACTAATATGCCAGCATTTGGAAGGCTGAGGGCAACAGGCTTTCTATGAGTTCAAGGCCAGCCTAGACTACATCATGAGACCCCCATCTCAAATGCTGTCTTGTAAATTACCCCACCCCCCACGTCCTGCCCTTGTACTCCAGGGCTGAAGCAGGAGGGTCACAAATTCAACACTGGTTTGCCGAGAGAGAGAGAGAGAGAGAGAGAGAGAGAGAGAGAGAGAGAGAGAGAGAGAGAGAGAGAGAGAGAGAGAGAGAGAGAGACGGGGAGAGAGAGAGAGAGAGACTTGAGTCAGGTGTGGTGGTGCATGCCTTTAAACCCAGCATTTGGGAGGCAGAGGCAGGTGAATCTCTGAATTTGAGGACAACCTGGTTTACAGAGCAAGCTCCAGGACAGCCAGGGCTGCACAGAGAAACCCTGTCTCAAAAAAAGAGATTTTTGTGGGGGGCTAGAGAGATAGTTCAGGCGGTGAGAGCACTGGCAGCTCTTACAGAGGACCTGGGTTCAATTCCCAGAACCCACATGGCAGCTCACAACTGTAACTCCAGTTCCAGGGGACCTTGACACCCTCACACAGATATATGCACAGGCAAACACCAATACACATAAAAATTAAAAAAAAAAAAACCTTTCTTAAAAATGAGGGTTTGTGCCTGGGCTTATTGTCCCTTGTTATGCTGTGTTTGATTGATGACCCCAGGAGACCCACTCTTTTTAGAAGGGAGATGAAGGAGTCTGTGAGAGGGGGGAAATGGGGGGGTGAGGGGAAGGGGCAGTATTGGGAGGAGTGGAGGGAGGGGAAAGTGTGATTGGGAGGTAATATATGAGAGAAGAATAAATTTAAAAAGAAAGAAAGAGAATGATTCATTCAGGGATGAGGGTACAGGTTCATGGTACAGCAATTGTGCAGCAACCCCAAGTCCTGCATGCAAGCCTCAATTCCGCTAACAAAACAGGAAGAAAGCAATACTTGGTTTAAAAGCTCCCACCTGGATGTGGTAGAACTCCAAAGGCAGAGACAGCTTTGTGAGTTGAAGGTCAGACTGGGCTACAGAGCAAGTTCCAGTATAGCCAGGGCTACACAGTGACATGAAGAGATATTTTACCAAAGAGGATATATAGATAGAAAATAACCACATAAAAGGTCAAACTGGGTGGCAGCAGTGCACGTCTTTAATCCCAGCACTCAGGGAGGCAGAGACAAGTGGATCTCTGTGAGTTTGAGGCCAGCCTGGTCTACAGAGTGAGTTCCAGGACAGCTATGGCTACAACGAGAAACCCTGTCTTTAAAAAAAACCACAAAAAACATCATAAAAAATTGTTAAGGATGGGATGTGGCTCAGTTGGTAGAGTGTCTGCCTAGCATTCAGGAAACACTAGGTCTCATCCCAAAACATTGCATAGTCTAGGTGTGCTGAAATTTCCTGAAATCTCAGCTCTCAGAAGGTGAGGACAGAGTTTCCAAGTCATTCTTGACTGCCCAGCCAGTTCAAGGTCAGCAGCCTGGGCGAGGTGAAACTGGGGGGAGAGTAGTAAACGGAGAAAGACCCTGGTCACTAGCCTTTAAGAAATGAAAATGGAGTGTCACCAGGACACACTTATTAAAAACCACCAAAACAAGAAGTGGTAAGCATATGAAAAGCTGGAGAGCTTGTGCAAAAATGGCAGGCCTTATATGTGGCTAGAGTGAACATAAAATGGTCCCGGCACTCACTTCAAAACAGTTGCTCAGAGATGAAGCAGAGAGCTGCCGCTCCTCCCCCAGCCAGCTAGGCATAGGAGAGAAGTGAGAATGTGCCCATCCAGAAACTGCACTGCACGCTGTGGCGGTGTTAGTCGTGAAAGGCAAAGGGTAGGAACAGCCCAGATGCCGTCCATCAAGCGAGACTGAAGGAACAAAAACATGGCATATCCAGACCATGGAATATTCTTTGACAATGAAAAAGGAGCGAAACCCTGATAATAAAAGCAACAATCTGAATGAACTTTGAATGCAGTACAGGAAAGACACCAAGCACACAATACCACATATTCATGATGCCAGTAATGTCAGAAGTCCAGAAAAGGAACGCAGATTCGGTGGTTAGCTGGGGGAGGGGTGGGGAGCAATGAGAGGAAATGGGGAACGGATGCTAATGGGACAGGATTGTTTAGGGGTGATCGAATGTTCTAAACTTGGAGATGGTGTTACTTTCACAACTCCATTTATATACTTTAAACCACTGAACTGGGGCTGGAGAGACGGCTCAGTGGTTAAAAGCACTGGCTGATCTTGCAGAGGAAGGTTCTATTCCCAGCACCCACATGGCAGCTCACGACCGTCTGTAGCTCCAGCCCTGGGGATTCCAACACCCTCTTCTGACCTCTGAAGGCACCATATGTGCTTATGGCACATAGACACACAAGCAGACAAAATACCCACACATAAAATAAATACAAAAATTCATGTACATTGCCACCGAAGTGTCCTTTTTAAATGGATGTGATGTATGGTCTATGACTCGTTAAGTCAACCCAGTCAGAAAATGAGCAAATGACTTGAGACCTTTTGCTGAGAAAGATGCACAGATGGTGCATCAGCACCAGGAAGGATATTCAGCACCATTAGGCATTAGGCACATGCACACCAGGATGTGACAAGCTATCAGAACAGCTCAAAGAAAAAAAAA